>VZTB01003744.1:0-12289 GCA_013397245.1 Thryothorus ludovicianus
CCCACGGCGGGAGCGTGTCCGTCCCCATCCCTGTCCCCCTCCCCGGCAGAAGCAACTCGCTCCCGGGCAGTTTCTCGTCCACCGGCCGAGCTGTGCGCTCAGTTTCCCCGGTCTCAGCCCACGTGGCTCCCCGCCCACTCAAGGGGACACCTCAGGGTCATCTATAGGATCCCATCCCCTATGGGGTGCAGATCCCATGGGAATACTCCAGCTCACGTATCACTCTTCCAGGCATGAACGCCGCTGTCCGCGCTGTCACCCGCATGGGGATATACGTGGGAGCCAAGGTCTTCCTCATCTATGAGGTTGGGATTCCCCCCCTGCTCCCCATCCTGACTGGGGGGATCCATCCCCCCTGTGCCTGGGATCCCCCCCTGCTCCCCACCCTGACTGGGGGATCCATCCCCCCGTGCCTGGGATCCCCTCCTGCTCCCCATCCTGACTGGGGGGATCCATCCCTCCTGTTCCTGGGTACTTTTCACCTCCACCCTCTGCTTCTCCACAGGGCTACGAGGGGCTGGTGGAGGGGGGTGACAACATCAAACAAGCCAACTGGCTCAGCGTCTCCAACATCATCCAGCTGGTGAGGGTCACCATGGGGCCACGGGAGCCCAGATCCCAGCCCCCCAAACGTGTGTGACAAGCCACGTGTGCCCCTTTCTGTCCCCAGGGTGGGACAGTGATCGGCAGTGCCCGCTGCAAGGCCTTCACCACGCGGGCGGGCCGGCTCCGCGCCGCCCGTAACCTGGTGGAGCACGGCATCACCAACCTGTGCGTCATCGGCGGCGACGGCAGCCTCACCGGCGCCGACATCTTCCGCTCCGAGTGGGCTGGGCTGCTCGAGGAGCTGGTCCGAGATGGTGGGTGAGCCCCTTCCAACCCCCGCGCGGGTGGACAAAGGCGTTAGGGGGTGGTGAGGTCCGGAGGGTCACCCCGGTGCTGTGACCCTGAGGAGGGCTGGGCTCCAGCCCCATGACAGTGGGGACATGAGTGCCCTGAACTGACCGGTGTGGTGGCCGTGACGCCCCCAGGGCAGATCAGCGAGGAGGTGGCGAGGAAGAACTGCCGCCTGAACATCGTGGGGCTGGTGGGCTCCATCGACAACGACTTCTGTGGCACCGACATGACCATTGGCACCGACTCGGCGCTGCACCGCATCATGGAGGTCATCGACGCCATCACCACCACGGCGCAGAGGTGAGCGGGACGGGGCTGGGGCTGGGGCTGCACCACCCCGGCCATCATCGCACCCACCCACCTCCTTCTCTTCCCACCCGTGTCCTTGCAGCCACCAGCGGACGTTCGTGCTGGAGGTGATGGGTCGCCACTGTGGGTAAGCCCCTGTGGGTGGGGAAGCTCATCAGTGGGACGGGATGCCACGTTTAGGGGTCAGTGCTGCCACCACCGTGTCCCCCCAGGTACCTGGCGCTGGTGTCCGGCTTGGCCTCAGGCGCCGACTGGCTCTTCATCCCTGAATCCCCTCCGGAGGATGGCTGGGAGGACCTCATGTGCGAGAGGCTGGGGGAGGTGAGGGGAGGTTCCTGCCATCCCATCCCATCCCCTGTTCCCCCCGGGGAGTCCCCCGGGGGCCCGGGCTGAGCCCTGCAGCCGGTGCCCGGCCCCCGCGAAGCTTCGGGAGCTGCCGCCATTGTCCCTGTGAACCGGGGCACTCAGCCGAGCGCAAATCCAGCCCTCGCGTGCCAGGGGCAGCGCTGGCTTGGGGGCTCGGCTGCCCGTGACCTGAGCCCCCCTCGGGGCAGCACAGACGGTGGGAAGGGGAGGGCACTCACACACGGCCCACGGTGAGTTTTGGCTGAGCCGTGGTGGCCGTTTGTCCTCCCCTCGTGCCAGACACGCAGCCGGGGCTCGCGGCTCAACATCATCATCATCGCCGAGGGCGCCATAGACCGCAGCGGCAAACCCATCTCCTCCAACTATGTGAAGGATGTAAGCGACTGCCCTGGCACTGCCCTGGACCCACAGACACCGGTGGGTCCCCAACGTGATGTCCCCTCTTCCCCACAGCTGGTGGTGCAGCGCCTGGGCTTCGACACCCGGGTCACCGTCCTCGGCCACGTGCAGCGCGGAGGGACCCCGTCCGCCTTTGACCGCGTGCTGGTAGGTCCAGGGGGGACACAGAGGGGGAGAACCCCGCTCCTGCCATCCCTCTCCCAATGGAAAGGGTTTGCCAGCTGGGGTGAGGCTCAGATGGGCTCAGCCCCACTGTGCTGGGCAGAGCTGTGCACCCACTCCTCCTCAATGACTCCAAATTTCATGGATTTTTAAATAAAACCATCAGCTTTCCAGTAGTGAATCAGCAGCCACATGGTTTCCAAGCCTGTGGGAGCATCCCTGAGCATCCCACCCAGCTGGCACTGGTGGCCCCAGTGTCACAGGTGCCCCTGTCCCTTTGCAGAGCAGCAAGATGGGGATGGAGGCGGTGATGGCACTACTGGAGGCCACGCCGGACACCCCGGCCTGTGTGGTCAGCCTCTCCGGGAACCAGTCGGTGCGGCTGCCACTCATGGAGTGTGTCCAGGTGGTGAGTACCAGGGAATTTGGGTGGGGGTCCCTCTCCCCTCCCTGTGAACGTGGGTGTCACAGTGCTGCCTCTTTCTCCCGGCCCAAGACAAAGGATGTGCAGAAGGCCATGGATGAGAAGAGGTTTGAGGAGGCCATCCAGCTCCGTGGAAGGTGAGGAGCAGAGACAGGACTGGAGGAGACATCCCTCTTGGACAGGGGCTTCTCCCTGTGGGGAAGCCGTTGGCACCTGCACCCAGAAGGGTGTCCCCACTCACACCCCAGGGACACTGGGGGAGGAGACTCCCCCTTCTCCCAGACATTCCTTGGGGACACATCACTGTGTTCTTGCAGGAGCTTTGAGAACAACTGGAACATCTACAAGCTGCTGGCACACCAGAAGCCAGCTCAGGAGAAGGTGAGGGGTGATGGGGAGCAGCACGATACACCATCCCTGCCCTGGGGACATGCAGGGATGTTCTGTCCCCATCCCTGTCCCTGCAGAGCCCCTTCAGCATGGCCATTCTGAACGTGGGAGCACCGGCCGCCGGCATGAACGCTGCCGTGCGCTCGGCCGTGCGCATCGGCATCTGCCAGGGACACACCATCTACGTGGTGAGCGACGGCTTCGAGGGCCTGGCCAAGGGGCAGGTAAGGGGGATGGTGAGCCTGGGATGTCCTGGAGGATGGGGTCGGGCTTGGAGGTGGGGCTCTTCCCACCCCTAACCTGTCGCTGATGCCTGCAGGTCCGTGAGGTGGGCTGGCACGACGTGGCAGGATGGCTGGGCCGCGGCGGCTCCATGCTGGGCACCAAGCGGTGAGTGCAGCCCTGGGGACAGCCCTGGGGACAGGGGTGGAGGGGAGAGGTGTCCCCACCATCCTCACCACACCATCTGCCCACCCTTCCCCACCACAGGACGCTGCCCAAGACGTGCATGGAGAAGATCGTGGAGAACGTGCGCAAATTCAACATCCAGGGGCTGCTGGTCATCGGGGGCTTTGAGGTGCGGCACAATCCTTGGTTCAGTGGGGCCAGGGTGGCTGTGGGCATCCCAGAGGAATCTTTCTGGGATGCAGATCTGGCTGCAGGGCCAGCATTTCCCAATCCCTGGGCTGCTTGCAGGCGTACGAGGGGGTGCTGCAGCTGGTGGAGGCACGCGGGCAGTACGAGGAGCTCTGCATCGTCATGTGCGTCATCCCCGCCACCATCAGCAACAACGTGCCCGGCACCGACTTCAGCCTGGGCTCCGACACGGCCGTCAACGCCGCCATGGAGGTGAGGGACACGGAGCGGGGCCACCGCCCTCCACCGCCTCCCGTCATGGCCTGCAGTGGCCAATGTCCCGTGCCGGGGAAGCAAAGGTGGCTTTCCCTGGTGTGACCTCCCCTTCTCCGGGCACAGAGCTGTGACCGCATCAAGCAGTCGGCGTCGGGCACCAAGCGCCGCGTGTTCATCGTGGAGACCATGGGGGGCTACTGCGGGTACCTGTCCACGGTCACCGGCATCGCCGTGGGCGCCGACGCTGCCTACGTCTACGAGGATCCCTTCACTATCCACGACCTGAAGGTGAGCGGGAGCGGCTCTCTGGGTAAACTGGGAAGGAAAGCTGGGGAAGGCAGGGCTCCAGAGCAGGGCAGGAGCTGGAGGGGGGGATGTGGCCGTGCTGTGCAGTCGCTGAGTTGATGTCAGGACTGGACTGTGGCTGTGGGATGGCTGCCGGCATCCCGATGTTCATCTTGCAGGCCAACGTGGAGCACTTGACTGACAAAATGAAGACGGATATCCAGAGAGGGTTGGTGCTGCGGTGAGTTGGGGCCCTTGGGGACAGTCACTGCAAACTCCAGCCCCTGTGGCAGGGAGCAAGGCTGGAGCTGAGCCCTTCCCATGGCCAGAGAGGCATCCTGGGGACGGTGAGGTTTGGCACAGTGTGCATGTGCTTGGCCATGGGGACACTGGGTGCCTCTGCTGCTGTCCCCACCCCTGCCTCAGGGTCTTCCTGTCCTGGGGACACAGGCCAGGGCTATGGGCCTCAGGGAGAACAAAACATCAAAAAAAGGTGTTATGGGAAACAAAGGGGGGCCCCTGGGCATGCCAGCGGAAGGAGCAGTCCCCCAAGCCCTTCCCTCTGCTCCCCAGCAATGAGAAGTGCCATGAGCACTACACCACTGAGTTCCTCTACAACCTTTACTCCTCCGAGGGCAAAGGCATCTTCGACTGCAGGATCAACGTCCTGGGCCACCTCCAGCAGGTACAGAGGTACAGGGAACAGGGTGACATGGGCCCTGCTGGCTCTGAGAGCTGGGCAAGGCCTGACATCCCCATTTCTTTGTCCCCAGGGTGGAGCCCCGACCCCCTTTGACCGGAACTATGGGACCAAGCTGGGAGTGAAGGCGGTGCTGTGGATGTCAGAGAAGCTGCAGCAAGTCTACAGCAAGGGTGAGCCAAGGGCTGGGGTTCCCACAGTGAGTGGAGGAGGCTGGGGGCTGCTGTTCCAGGCTTTCAGGCTTGGCCCCCAGTGAGGTGGCCAAGGTCAGCAGTGTCCCCCTCCCAGGGCGTGTGTTTGCCAACTCTGGAGACACTGCCTGTGTGATCGGGCTGCGGAAGAAGGTGGTGGCTTTCAGCCCCGTGACAGAGCTCAAGAAAGTCACGGACTTTGAGTAAGTGCCCGTGTCCCAGCGGTTCACCGGCTCCCAGGGGAACCTTCCTGGGGTGTCTGCTCTATAGCTGTGTCCCCCTGCACAGGCACAGGCTGCCCCAGGAGCAGTGGTGGCTGAACCTACGGCTGATGCTGAAGATGCTCGCCAACTACCAGATCAGCCTCACCGAGTACATCTCGGGGCAGATGGAGCACGTCACCCGTCGCACCCTCAGCATCGAGAAGGGCTTCTAGTCCCACCAGCCTGACCCATAGCCCCCACCGTATCCTCTCTGTGCCCATGTGCTGCTGGGGGAGCACTGTGTCCCCTTTGTTCTCAGTAGCCCTGTAGCTTTGCCATCAATCCCTTACAGCAGGCAGAGCCTGGTGCTGGCTCCCAGAAAGGCACAATCCTGCCCCGAATCACTGCTGCGGGTCCTGGTCCCTGTGCGGATGCAGAAGAGTTGCTTGAGCCCGGCCGCACAGCCCAGACCCTTAATCTTCCCTTAATAGTTTATTATTATTTAATGATGGGGTATTTTGAGTCCTTATTTAGCGGCTTGACCGCCTGAGCCAACTGCTGCTGCTTGTAGTCGCCTGCCCCACGTGCGGGAGGGGAGTGAGGAGGTTGCGGTGCCACCCCGGAGCGGGTCGGAGCTGGTCCCAGAGGCTTCCAGGTGCCCTGGAGCCCCGGTGAAGCTCCATCCCCCGTGGGGGTCTCGAGGGCTGAGCACGGGGGTCCTGGCGAGCCCCTGTCCCCTTGCATGACGCTTGGCTGCGACCGTCACCGCGTGGCTGTGGGCGCCGCGTCCGTCACCTCACCCTGTGAGCCCCGGATCCCGCACCGCCCGCGGCGCTGCTGCTCTCCTCTAGAGATAAAACCTGCTGGAGCCAAACCTGCCTCCTGGAGTTGTCATTGCTGCGGGGAGGGGGACAGGGACTGGGTGGGGGGATAAGCAAAGCTTGATGGTTTTCCCAAGCCGGGTTAATGCTGAGCCAGAAGGTTTCCTGGTTTTGTGCATCCTCAGAGTCTGGGAGAGTGGGATCACAGGCGGCTTCTCCTCCCTGTCCAGGTCGTGGTGGGTGCAAGGTCAGCATCCTTGGGCAATCGCTTTGCAATTCCAGAGAAAAATCACTCGGTTCCCACCTTCAAGGAAAACACCCAAGTGCTTTAGGGTGGTGCTGTGCTTATTTGTGAGGCAGTTTCTCAGAATGCTGGCCGAGCTCTGCGCACTCGGGCTGTGCCAGATGGTCACAGGGAGCCCCATTCCCAGGCCACTTCCCTCCTGGGGCTCTTGGCTGACGGCTCAGGCATGCATCACAGTCTTTGGGGTCAAACATGCCGTTATTTTGTCCTCCCCACAGAGATGTCCCCAAGTGAAAGCTCCCCTGACTTGCCCCCTGGCCTTCTCTGATGGGGTGATTCCCTCAGTGGACAAGGGAAAGGTTATGGATGAGTTAATCCGGATTTCTATACAGCCTGGACACAATCCCACCCAACAGCCTTCTCTCTGCATTGGAGAGAGCTGGATTCCATGGACGGACTGTTGGATGCCAAAGGAATTGGCTGGATGGTCACATCCAGGGGCTCAGTGGCTCAGAGTGGCCATCAGTGGCCAGTGGTGTCCCTGGACCAGTGATATTTAAGATCTGCATCACTGACACAGACAGAGGCCCTGAGGCACCCTCAGCAGGTTTGCAGGACACCAGGCTGAGGGTGCAGTGACATTCCTGAAGGACGGGGCCATCCAGAGGGCCCTGGACAAGCTCCAGAAGGGAGACCCGTGGGAATCTCATGAGGTTTAACAGCACCAAGTGCTGGTGCTGCCCCTGGGTTGGGGCAAGCCCTGGGATCAATCCAGGCTGGGGATGAGCAGATGGAGCAGCTGTGGGAGAAGGACTTGGGGGTGCAGGTGGTGAGGGCTGGACATGCCCCATCCCAGGCACCCCTGTGCTGGGCTGATCCCCCAGCATGGGCAGCAGGAGAGGGATTGGGATTGGGATTGTGCCCTTCAGCCCTGCTCAGGTGAGACCCCACCTGCAGAGCTGCCCCAGCCCTGGGGCCCAGCACAGGGAGGAGCTGGAGCTGCTGGAGAGAGCCCAGAGGAGGCACTGGGATGATCAGAGGGATGGAGCAGCTCTGCTGGGAGGAAAGGCTGGGAGAGTTGGGATTGTTCAGCCTGGAGAGGAGAAGCTTTGGGGTGACCTCATTGTGGCCTTCCAGTATCTGAATGAGCCAACAAGGAAGTTGGAGAAGGACTTTGGACAAGGGCCTGGAGTGACATGCCAAGGGGAAATGGCTTCCCACTGCCGCAGGGTTAGACAGGATATTGTAAGAAATTATTGGCTGTGAGGGTGGTGAGGCCCTGGCACAGGAGGTGCCCAGAAAGCTGTGGCTGCCCCATCACTGGAAGTGTCCAAGGCCAGGTTGGATGGGGCTTGGAGCAATCTGGGCTAGTGGAAAGTGTCCCTGTCCATGGCAGGGAGTGGAATGAGATGGGCTTCCAGGTTCCTTCCCACTCAAAACCATTTCATGATTCCATGATTTCAGTGCTTTTCCCCTAATGAACACATTTTAGGCTCTGGAGGAAGATGGTAACTTCTGTCTCCTCCCTGGACCCCTGAGTAGCAGACCTTGCTGATGGAGGCAGCATTGCTGCTCTTGAATGAGGAAATGGGCTCTTCCACCCTCCCATGTGCCACTCCACTTTGGGGGAGCCCCAGCCCACTCCTTGCTTCCCTCCCTCAGCCATGGACCTCACACCTGCCCCACCATCAGCCTCTCAGAGTCTCTGAGGATGGCTTGATGCCAAGTGGCTCAGTACAGCTGCTGGCATTTTCCACAGCCGGGAATCATCTGCATCCACCACTCGATATTCCCGGCTGAGGCAGGGCAGGGTGACAGCAGGTCATGTGGAAAATCTGTCGGCTGCACAGCCCTGCAGCAGACAGGCTTAGGGTGTGGATGGGGACAGGGGTGTGCCCAGGCTCAGACCAGACTGCAGCCCTCACACCTCATTTCCACCAAAAAAAATACCTGGAGGGCCAAATTCCTGGGAGAAAAGGGAGAGGGACAGCCATTGCATTCCAAGGAGGAGACGTGACTGTGCTCCCAGCCCACCCTGGAAAAAGGGCAGAGCAAGCCTCCAGGAGCATCCTGCAGTGGAAGGCAGGCTGCCAGGGCCCTGGAGGGGCTGAGCTCCCACCGGGGTTTGCTGGGATGCTGCAAGGAGCAGTTGGGAGCTCCAAGGGCAGCACCAGCAGCAGCCAAAGATGACAAGCAGGGCACGTAGGCAGCGAGCAGCCCAGTTTCTCCAGGAATTGTGTCAGTGTGGCCTCAAGGGCACGGAGATTGCTCCACCAGCCCCATGACTGACGAACACTTTCCTTTGATCGCTCACATCCCAGAAAAGCTGGGGGTCCAGTTCAGTACAGCAACAATTCCCCTGTTCCTTGACATGGACAGGCCAGGGGCCTGGGAGAAGACTTGAACTCAGCAGGGTGAGTCTCCCAGGCCCTGGCTGTCAAAGTCTGGGACATCATAAATCACACAACTGCAACTGAGTTTAACACAGAGGGCAACAGCAAAGGTCCTTCGAGGAGTTAAAAACATCAGCAAATTTCCCCCAGAGTGACGAGGGTCAAACTGTGTCCCTTCCCACCAAGGTCATGCAAACAGGCTTGTGGACACAGGGCTGTCACCATCCCTGAGGAGCATTCCTTCCTGGTAGCACAGCCTGTACAGACAGGGACAGGGGAGCCGTGGAAAGAGCACATTGCCAGTGCAGCGCTGGGAGGCACAGAGGGCTCATGTCCCGTGCCCGGGGCCATCGTCCTGCCCAGGTGGCTCAGCACTGAGCTTTCCTCACCAGCTCTTTTGCTCCCTGCCTTTGCTGTGGTTGTGAGAAGGCTGCAAGGCAGCCCCGTGGCCCCGCTGGGAGCAGGCTCAGGGTTTCAGAGGTGCAGTGAAGCGGGAAGGCGTGGGGCTCCCAGCCCTCCTCCTGCTCTGCAGGGCTCACAATGCACTCCCTGAACCAGAGGTAATGGAGCAGTGCCCCCAGCCAGGCCTTTGCTGAACTCCAGCCACCACTTACACGGTCTTGAGGGATAATTGGGTTTATTTGGTATGTCACAACAGTTTAGTTTGTACTTAACAGCTCTAGAAAACTTGGTAAAAGCAGTTTTATCAGTTAAAGAGCAACAGCCACCCCTGATGCCTGTGCAAAGCAGGCAGAATGCTCAGGGCTTTTCAACGGGGATGTTTCTTTAAGCTGCTCTAATGCCTGCAGGGAATGTTGGGGTGAGAGGACAGCTGAGCATTCAGGATGTGGGAGTCATTTCTGGTTCACCTAAGCTGTTCTGAGCTTTCCTTTGGGGTGCCTGATCACCACAGCAGGCACTGCATGCACCAGCAAGGACCTGAGGAAGCCAGCCAGGAGCTGGAAAATAAATTAGTAACTGGACATTGACCTTCACCACCTGCACCAGGCAGTTCTTGGTGACCATCTCAGGCAGTGCCTCCCTGTCAAACTTCACCAAACCAAATCTCTGTGGTACCAACTGCCCTCAGAGGTGCTGTGCACCCCCAGGCTGGCTGAGGGGCAGAGACCTTCCCAGCCATCAGCAGGCTCTGCTCCCCCTCAGATCACCCAGCTCCTCTGGCTGCAGCCCTGTTCCCTTCTGCAGATCCCATCCCAGAGCCCCAGCCACACAGGACACAGTGTCAGAGCCTGCTGCACAAGCAGGAAATCTCCAGAGAAGGAGCATCCCGTGCCATGCCATGCCCTCACACGGGAGGCAGAGCAGGGAGCACCGAGGCTCTGGCTGCAGCCAGGGCTGTGTGAGCAGGACAGCGCCGCGGGGCTGGGGCTCCGGGGAGGCTGGAATGGGGATGGGCGTTGTCACTCCTCCTGCAGCTCCTTCTTCTGGAAGGCCTGGAGCCTCCTCCCCACGGCCTGCTGGATGATCTCCAGCCCTTCCGCATCCAGTTCCTTCACGAGAAGCAGGATGGCATTCAGGACATTGCTCTATCGGGATAAAGCAGACACTGCTTTGTACCAGCCAGCCACGACAAGGACACTCGATTTTCCCTGCTCTTTCCAGGGAACTCTCCACCACCACCGGCAGCAGTTTGGAACAGCCACCTGCAGCCACAGGACCGGGACTAACAACCAAGCCCTCGGGGCAAGCAGAGGCAGAGGCTGCATGTGGCAGTCTATGAGGCTGGAATGCAGGACAAACCCATCCGCCCAGTCCTGTGCTGCTGCCCACACCCTCTGGCTACAGCCTGGCTTCTGAAAGGAAAGGCACTTTGGGGCAGCTGCCCTCGCTCTCCAGTACGTGTAGGATGGGAAAGGACAGGGGCCTCCTGCTCTGAGGAATGGGGAGAGCTGGTGCCCTCTGCAAAGGATCCTTGAAGGTCTCCAGCCCTGCCACCACTGCAGGACCACTGCCAACAGCAGGCCGTGGCTCTGTCAAATCATGTCCTGAAGAACTCCAGGGAGAGATTCCACAGCCTAAGTAACTGTCCTTCTAGGGAGAATCTTTTACTCAACATCAAACCTGAATCTCTCCAGCTGCAATGGGGGGCCAATTCCCCCCTTTCTAATTGTCAAAGCTTGTGGTGCTGCTCTAGGCAGCTGTGGCAGAGTGAGGCAGTGTGGGTTAGATCTTGCTCTGCTGATTGATGCAACAGCACCGAGTCCAGCACTCTGCAATTCCCAGCAGAAGCACCAAAATCCAGCTTCACCCAAGGCTACATGATGGAGGGGCCTGAGGAATCACCTAAGCTTCCTGTTCAGCAGCCTCTTCCCAAGGTTTGACTCTCCTCTTGCTAAAGAAATACTTCCTAATGTCCAGTCTAAACCTCCTCTGGCACAGCTTTGAATTATTCTCATGTCTCCTATCACTGGATCCCAGGTAGAAGAGCTCAGCACCCCCTTCCCCACATCTCCTCCTCAGGAAGATGCAGAGGGGCATGAGGCAGCCTCCTTCTCTCCAAATCAAACAAACCCAGAGCCCTCAGCTGCTCCTGGACATTTCTTCCAGCCCTGGCATCAGCTCTGATCCCCTCCTCTGGGGACATCCTAGGTTCTTCACATCCTTCAATGCTGAGGCTCAGCCCCACATACAAGGAAAAGCAATTTGATCTTTAAATGATACTCACTGTATTCTTGCAGCTGCAATCTGTCTCTTGAGGGGAAAAGGAGGAATATTTATCCCTGGGAACAGGCTTCATATCAAGCTCCTCCTGAGTTTTGCTAAAAGAAGGGAGGAAAAGCAAACGTTATTACAACTGAGTGGGAGAACCTTCCTCTGCCAGGCCAATCCTTCCTCATCATGGACAACCATGCAAGGAGTATGCAGCTGAAGAACCCCAGGGAATGGACTGGGGCTCCCAGATCATAGAGGATCCATCCCTGCCCACACATGCAGCTGATGAGCTCGAGTCACCCCCCCACAGACACAGCACCAGCCCCAGCAGTGCCACTGAACCAGCACAGCTCCACTGCAGTAACCAGAACAACGGGAACCTGCACCGGCCCCAGGAATGTCAGGGCTATTTCCTGCTACACAAGAGTCCAGCCCAGGAATGCTGGCAGCTCCCCAGCCCTCACGTTGTCTCCTGCAGGCTGCAGCTGAGCAGCTCGCTCTCGGGCTCGGTGGCGGATCCGGCGGCGCTGGACGCGGTGGATTCGGACCAGGCGCTCTCCAGGCCGCTCCGGGCCGGCGGGGCTGTGATCTCCACGCCATCCACCAGGGCCTGCGACAGCTCCTCCTCTGTCACAGCTGCAACGGCCACAACAAACGCCTGTTGCTATGAACTGCGACGGCCCAGGGGGATGGCATCTCTAGCGGGGCAGGTTCTGCTGCTGCAGAGCTGTTCCCAAGGGGTTTGGTCCAAAAATTGTCTGGCATTTTGCTTTCACCCTCCTCTGGCAGTGAAACCTGTGCAGGAGAATGCTGGAAGCAATCAGCAGCCTCCCAAAGTGAGAAGGGTATCAGGGAGGGATGCAAACAGGCTTTGCTATTTCTTGTCTCTGGAGAAGGCTCCAAAAGCCACCAAATTGCTGTTACCAGATGGAAAAAAAATAACAGAGAAGCTTTTCTACAGCAGCAGATCCAGTTATAGA
>VZTB01003745.1:10838-22649 GCA_013397245.1 Thryothorus ludovicianus
AATTGTCCTCTGTTTACTAGTGTGGCAGCGGTAGTTTATCGGGTGCTTATGTGTGGTGACTCAATTGTAAATTAGATCTAGCTTTCTGTTACTGTATCTGTTTAGTGATTTTCTAATCCCTCTGTGAAATCTTTCTGTGACTTTTATTCTTTTTGTTACTTTCACCCAAGTGTAAGCCCAAATATACTAATCTATTTCATAACCCCAATGTGAGCTACTGTTAGATAAATGAATTTGATAGACTATATCTATTACAGATACTATTTAGCATGAATTTCTGTGTCCCCAAAGAGCTGAGCCTGACTTGATTTCGCTGCTTCTTATCCTCTGGAAACTTGCTTATTCATAAATAAAAATCCCATCATTGTTACCTGAAATGAGGGAAGGAGCCTTTGTCACTCAAGACAGGGTGTCATCACTCTGCTGCGTTATTGCTGGCTTCAGTTAGACCCCTGGCCTAATATGGTTACAGGTAATGCTTTCACCAACAGCTATGGACAAGTCAGGACTTTTTTGGAAATGAAGGGAGAATAGCCACAGAGCCCAATGTGAACATTCAAGCAAAGAGAGAGTCATGTCAGCAGATGCAGCAATGCTGGCTGGCATCACACTGGTTCTGGGAATGCTGCTCTTCCAACCCTTAGTATTTTTACACACTGCAGTTATTTCTTTTCCTTCAAATAAGGGCAGGAAACCTTGCAGATCAAGGAAATTACCCAAAAAGAAGTCACGAGCAACTAGCAAGGTAGAATTTAAGTCTCAGCCTTAAGTACCGACATAAGTTTAACCCCTGTCCCAGATCCAGAAACAGTCAGAATGTCATCAGCCATTACCCATTGTCCTGTCCCTCCAGGCCCTTATCCAAATTCCCTCTTCAGCTCTCCTGGGGCCCCTTTAGGCATTGGCAGGGGCTCTAAGGTCTCCCCAGAGCCTTCTTTTCTCCAGGCTGAACACCCCTAGCTCTCCCAGTCTATCTCCAGAGCAGAAAGGATTCAGCTCTCAGACCATTTTTTGTGGCCTCTTTTGAACTCACTCCAGCAGATCCATGTCTGAGATATTCACTCAAGATGTGGAATACTTTGCGACATCAGCTCTTGATTTTACTATTATTGTCCCAGAAAGAGAATGAAGATGAAGCACTTTGACCAAGGTCACCCTTGAAGTGAGTGACAAGGTGAGATGTTGAGCCTGAATCTTTGAAATACGAAGCTGGTCTTCATACCATCCTAGATGCAGAAGGAGAGCAGTGGGTAGGTGGAAACAATCCTATTTTAGTAGTGATGTTCTGTACAGACTATGGACAAGTACAGTGTATGATGAGCTTGCTTTCCAGTGACTGCCTTTCAGGCAGCTCCTAGACATGGTATTAAAAAACAGAAGTTTTAAATAGGCTTATACAAAATGCCTGTAATGAAATATGCTTTTTATGCCTGAGACTGTAAGAGAACCATCCAAAGGTGATAACAGAAACTGTTCAAACAGAACTAGACCAGGGTGTAGCGCCATAGGAAGCCATGCAACCCCCCCTGTTTTATATCAGCTGGGAATATGGACCATCTACAGACCTTTGCATGTGACCACCACCAACTTCTCCCAGCTAGGAGCTCCTAGAGGTATTGTCTTAAACATTAACAGGGACATAAATGGACAACAAAGGAGTTACTTAATTTTTGCCCATGTCAGCATTGTGTTTAAGTCAAAGTTGGGCATATGTGTATTTCTCATGCCCTCTTGGAGGACCTCTGTCTTTGTAAAACATGAAATCTATGGGCTAAAGCCTGTCAATTTTACAAAAAACAGAACTTAATAGATCCTTTGTGCCAGATAATGTTTCAGAATATTTCACTCAATGGAGTTGCATGAAGTAAGTGTTGAAATGTTACATCGTTGTTGTTCGAGATGATTTGGGTCTACTGGATGCACAGTACTGTCAGGGACAGTCCCTTCTACCTAGCAAGCAATGCGTAAAAAGCATCACAGGAAGCCCTGCTTTGTAAAGTCCAGCTGGACAAAAACCTCAAGGCAAGGAGCATGACTGAGGAACACAGGTTTGCCTGAAATTAGTAAATTAACTGCATGTAGGAAAGTTTCATTTCTTCTTCACTGAAGTAAAAACAAGTTTTGCAACTATCTGCTATACGATCAGAGCTTCATCTGTGCTGCTGCCCTTTGGCATATATTGCCTGTCTGAAATAAGGTCATTTTCAGAAGACTGGTTTTAGGTTCAAGATGTCTGCATTATGTCGACTTAATTGAATGGAATGAGTAGAGCCAAACTGGAGAGACAAAACTACTGATGACTGAAGGTGCATCAAGTTTCAGAGGTTGAAACTTCCACTTTGTACCCTGTGAAAATCAAAGCATCTTAAATGAGCAAGAAAAATCATTCACAGGTTTGCAGACCTTTGCTTCTTCACTTTCCTGGTACAGTATACACAGTCCTATAGAGGAGGATTTTCTGAACACAATGTTTATTAATGGAGCCAAATCCTAGTTGTGTGATCCTCACACCAAGTAACAGCACATTTCCTTCAGGTCCCCTTACCATGCAGGCGTTTGATGTTTGTGAAAATTAGACAACCTGAAGGGAAACTTTCATCTGAATTTCCCAACACATGGGAGCCAAATGTGTTTCACGTTCCATTACCACTAAACACACACACAGCCAGGATGATGGATTCAATATCCTTTCTGGTCCATCAATCTAACAGATTGGAAGGGAAAGGGATTTTTTTCAATGTCACGCAGCTTTCAGTGCATGGCAGATGGTCACTTTCCTGTGCACCCCATCCTCCAGCTGAATAGGGAAATGATGTTTAGATCTAAAAATCATGACTGACGGTCAACTAGATAGATACATATACAAAAACCAGACAGAGTTGGATTATTTTTCTACACGAGCCCCCAAAAATCTGCATTTGGAACAAGGAACTTCAGGGAAGGAATGTGTCAAATCTTCTTCATCTTAAAACACAAGCAATAAATTACTCCCAGCCCATACATTTTTCCTCTTCTTTTGTATTGTAACCCTCTTCACATACCCTCCAGCAAATCTGTTGTACCAGATGTCAGAGTTCAAGTATAAACAGTGAGTTTTAATAGTCAGACCTCATCCTTTCTTCTTCCATAGCCATCTTTCCATATTTGACCATTTCCGACAATTGGAGGTCCCTCCATTCCCTGAGGCTTGTATGTGCAATATGCAACTATGCCTGTGGCTTCAAAAACTGCTTGAAGCATGCTATCATGTTGCATTCCCCTGGGCAGATACTACCTCCTTTAAAGTCCCCTTTTTCATGTAGTTTTAGGTTTGGAGGTTGTTTGTTTTGTTTTATTTTATTTTTGTCAAGAGAAAAATTGAAAATACAAATAGGTGATAATAATAAATCTCATACATCACATTTCACCATGCTGCCTTTCTTATCTCTTTTTATGTTATGCATTGTTTACAGCGACAGCTTTTGGAGGCAGATCAGCTGAATACTTGCTACTTTTGAAGTACTACATGACTAAATGTAGAGAAGCAGCAAGCCCAAGCACTTAAAATATACATTAAAATAATATACAATCTTATTTTATTCCTCTTGCCTCAAACACAGGCCCATCTCATGAAATACTTTCCGCAGGCAGAGCTGCCTGCATACTCAGATGTTGTCTGAATGTAAGTGTGCTGCAATGGCCCCACAGTGAAAAATACACACTGGAACCCTGCAGAAGTGATTTTTTTTCTTGCCTGGCCTTCTTACATCCTGACATCACTACTCCCCTGTTGCTGTGGGACACACAACGACACACATGGACACTTTCTCTTGACAAGGCTAAAAACTATTTATTAAAACATCTGACTCCATATTTATAGTATTTCCACACAGACCAGGATTGGAGAAGAAGGCTGACACCTCTCCCATCCCATTGGTAAAGACAACTGTCCATCAGTTGTTTTCCACACCAAGAGAAAGTATGTAAACAACCTCATCTTATCAAAACAGACTTCTGATAATGACACCCGTGTGTGTGAGAAAGAACTAAGAACAGTGAAAACATCAAGTTAGAAAGTGTCTTAGAAAACTTGAAAAATCAGGGTGACACTCCCCTGTGCACAGCAAGGATTGAGTGACCCCTGGGGACTAAGAGTGTGTTGGAGAGGTTGAAAATAACCCAAATAAAGAGATTTCCCAGGGAACAGACCTGGACTCTAGCTGCAAAGTCAGTCTTGATCAGCTTTAGAGGTGATGAGGAAATGCAATTTCAACCCTCTGTCTAGCCCTCTACCAGGAAGTAGAGACCATGAGATTGAGTAGGTCACTGAACTGGACCCCAGAGAGCTCTACTTACTGCTTGATGTAAGGCAGTAACCAAAGATGAGAGCAAGAAAACCTCTACTTCCGTTTTTTCCCCTCCACTTATACTATGCCTTTTCCATTTAGAGATTATCTCTTACTATGTGTGTGTGCAGTCCATGAGGGGGCCATGTTCTCTACTTCCACATGATGCTTAAATAAATAGGAGAAATCTTTACCCAGTGCCTGGGACTGTATTTGTGTGCCTCATTGCCTTCAAAACTCTGATCAACAGCTCGCATTGGGCTTGAATCCCTTTCTCCTTTGCATTATTTCTTTCATTTCTTCTTTAGGTTTTTTTCCCCCAAGTATCTCATTTACAAAATTCGTTAGTGAATTGCTAAGGGTAGCCAAATGTGCTTGGATGCATGCAGGACCTTGAGAATGGATCTTGAAGCAAATTCACTGCAAACAGCCTCAGCTTGCTTGAAAACGAGGAAGCCTGACTAATCTTCCTTCCTACCTCAATAGAAGAATCCTCAAGACAGATTATCTCCCTGAACTCAGAATCTGGGGAGACATGGAAGGACATCAAATGCTCCAAAGCTGAGAACTTGGTGCAGCAACCTGACCCATCCGGACCCAGCACACATCCAGCAAGATAAATAAATGATGCTTGCCAGACAGCTGTCACACACTTCAGCACTAAAGCCACCAGTCTCCCATTGAGGCTATAAAACATACACTGAAGAATACTGGGAAAGGGAAACCTCTCTCTTAGGTGTACGTAAAAATGACGGACAATGACCTGCCGAAACTATTGATGTGACCACCTTTCATGACAGCTTTCCCTCTTGTGAAACACTATTGTAGTTTCACCCCAGCCAGCAGCTAAGTGCCAGGCAGCCACTCACTCACACGTCCATCAGCAGGATCATTTGGAGAACTGAAAGGGTAAAGAATTTACAGGTTGAAATAAAGACTATTCATTAGGGAAAACAAAGAACATGCATACAAGCAAAGCAGAGAATTAAGTCACCACTTCCCATGGGCAGGCAGGTGCTCAGCAATCTCCAGGACAGCAGGGCCCCATCACATGTAACAGTTAGTTGGGAAGACAAACACCATCACTCCACGTGTCTCCTCCTTTCTTCTTCTTCCCCCCACTTTATATTCTGAGCATTATGCCACGTGGTCTGGAATACTGGTTTGGTCAGTTTGGGTCACCTGCCCCAGCTGTATCTCCTCCCACTCTCCCACACACTCCCAACCTCCTCTCCAGTGCAGCAGCACCAAAAGCAGAAAAGGCCTTGGGTCTGTGTAAGCTCTGCTCAGCAATAATAAAAACATATCTGTGTTATCAGCTCTGTGTTCAGCACAAATCCAAAGCACAGCCCCATACCAGCCACTGGGAAAATTAAGTCTACTGCAGCTGAAACCAGCAAAGATGGTAACTTAAAAGGAAGAGATCAAATTTTGTATAGCTCTCCCTCTTCTGTCTTTACCCTGCTTTGGGCTCTGCTCCATATGCTGCCTCTGTGCAGTCATTAACTGCTGATAATGACAGAGTGCTGTAAGGAAACAGCAGCTACTGTGGCAGTGCAGAGCACTGGGGAAACTATCTACACATAATGATAGCCTGAGGTGACAAAAGCAGCCTGTACTTTGGGCAAGAGATGTACCAAGTTCCTCAAACCCACTTCAGTGCCTTGGTGAGCTTCTCCTTCCCACATTTCAGTACTTGGACAAAACCCGAGAGAGTTAAATGGAATGAGCATTACCCTGTTCTGCTAAATAAATCAGACCAAAGGCAAGTGGGCCTGTCCTAGGGTGACGTTTGTATGCCCATTCGTGTGTGCTATTTTTCCTGTAAATCATGTTCTGTGCCTTTAAGACTGTGTCTGAAGAGCAAATGTTTTGTTTTGTTTTTTTTGCTATCAATCTCTCTCCCAAGGCCAGCGGGACACAGAGACGGGCTATACACAGTGCTTTTTTTTGCTTTTCGCTCTGGCTTTTGCTCTTGCTTTTGCTTCACTTCTGCTTGCTCTTGCTCCTGCTCATTAGCTAGTTTAGCTAAACAGTCCAAATTTCTTCCTGGACTGTTTCTCCTTTCCTTTCTGGACCTACTTGAACCTGCTCCGGTCTGGGACCTGGGAACATCGGAGGTCTACAGCAGCTGCCCCAGCGCCAGAAGGATTGATAACCAAGCGACCACCCCTGAGAGATTTTTTCTGAATTTGTCATCTTTTTCAGAGCACTGAAAGACTGGTACCACCTAGTATTGTTCATTTTGTGTATTAGGGGGTTCTGTGTCTGTTAAATAAACAGGTTCTTTCCACTACTCTCCAAGGAATTCTCCCGGGACCGGTGGGGGGGAGGGGCCATGTGGGTTTGTTTTCTGGAGGGGCCCCCTTTGGAGAGTTTCTCCCAAATTTGCCCTAAACCAGGACAGGGCCTGATGGTTTGGATCTCAGTGGACTTCCATTTGTTTGCTATCAGCCGGAGGTGGCCTGCAAGATATGCTTCCTACACCTCAGCTAGAGTTGCAGGTCTTGCCCAGAGGCTGTGCTGAGCTACTTGAGCATGAGTTTGACTAATGCAGTCAGAAATCCAAGCTTTTCTGTGATTATGTGGGTAAAATGCAATCTCCTGCGAGAACCTGAGTTAAACTGCCCTAGATACAGCTCTGCCACTTCCCTGCTGTGCCAATTAGACTTGCAGGAACTCAGTATGCAGATTGGCAGCATAAGAAATTAGTTTTTTCATTTTCTTGGGGATTGAAAAGTTATGAGGGAACAAGTCCTCAGTACAGGAAAGATATGGACCTTTTATTGAGTCCAGAGACGGACACAAAGATTATCAGAGGGCTGGAGCACCTCTACTACAGAGACAGGCTGAGAGAGTTGGAGTTATTCAGCCTGGAGAAGAGAAGGCATCAGGGACACCTTATTGCAGCCTTTCAGTACTTAAAGGAGGCCTATAAAGAAATATGGGAACAGACTCTTTAGTAGGGCCTGCTGTGATAAGACAAGGCGTGACAGTTTTAAAGTAAAAGAGTAGATGTTTAGACTAGATAAAAAGAGGAAATTTGCTACAATGAGAGTGCTAAAACACTCTCATAGGTTGCCCAGAGCGGTAGTAGATGCCCCATTCCCAGAAACAGACCAGATTGGATAGGTCTCTGAGCAGTCTGATTTTAGTAGAAGTTGTCCCTGCCATGGCAGGGTTTTTGGACTAGATGACCTTTAAAGGTTCCTTCCAACCCAAATTGTTCTATGATTTTAAGACCAGCACCAATATTTATCCAAGGCTCTGAAAGAAGCAGTCCTCTACAAGAACCAGCCTCCAAAGTAGTAATTTGACAATGCTGTGTCCAGTCACTTAGCATATTTTGCAAATTCTGTGTAAGTCATTGCTGAGCACAGCCATAGCTGTTTCCCCAGATAGCTCTAGAGGCACAACACACTGTGCACAAAAAAGTTTAACTCAAGACCATGCATAGAACGCATACTTTACACTTGTATATGTGTATTTTCCCCAGAAACCCATGCTGCTAATCAGCCCAGCAAGGGAACAACCCTCCCTGACTTCGCTGACCAATGGTAACAAGAGTAGTATGACTTGCTCTTATGAATCCTTGTCACTTACCTCTTGACACAACACCTTTCTTTGTTCTAAGCTCCTGGATACACAAGATGTGGTGTGCATACAGGTCTAAATTCAAACCCCTCCAAGCTGTGTGAGAATTCAGATTGCAGATTGCAGCTATCTCGAACATTAATCCTTTTTAATAAATCAGAAATCTCCAGTTGTACAGAAACAACCACCAGCAAGCACTTTTGGAGGAAGTCTATGCCCCTCCTTAATTTTAACCTCACTGATCTCCATCTTGCCATCTGTTAATCCCATATAACTAGATAATTGCTTTGTGATCTTGCTGATGCCCTTCACCTGACACAGCCCATTCCTACTTTTCAGTAAAAGTAGAAACAAAGAGGATGTGTACTAATACTGTTTCCAACCCATCCCATCGTTGGGGCCCCATGCAAACCATGCTATCAATCTGTCAGTCTCTGATGGTGGAGCCCACATGGGATCCTTAGATAATGGATTACAGTGGAGAACATGTATTTTTAAATGTGTTTAAGAAGTCTGGCAGTTTCTTAAGTAGCAAGAGAAGAAAAATAAAGTCAAATTAAGGGGAGAGAAATGTACCCCAAATCTATGAGAGCTTTTCAGAAAGAGAACAAGAAAAGTCCTCTGTCACATTGTACTGCTTCATTCATCCCAACACTGGAGGTGAATGGAGAAAGCACTCTTAGAGGAGAACTCCCACAGATGAGGGCAAGGAGACAAACATGATAAACTTCGCACACAATTTAAATTATCATTGGTAATAAAACCATTCATCATCAACTCCCATGCTGAAGATGGGGATAGCTATTGCTTCTGAGGCTTCAGTGACTAAAAGAATAAAACATTTGCTGCTCTCTTGCTCTCTTGTTTTCTCTGGCCTCCATGGCTCTGGCTCAAGGTCTTGCTGCAGAATGATAGGACAGCTGCTCTGAGCTCGGTAAAATCTATCAAACACGATAGATTAGTATTCAAAGGTACTCGTCATTTCTGCTGTGTCTTTCTATTCACTGAAACAGGGCCTCCTCTAGCATGAGGACTGAATTAGTTCTCTGCAGCAAAGACTAATCACTCATCATCACAAGTGAGAGAGAGATGGATATGTCCTGTCTGTGACTTCCCTGAGGTTTGGTGGTGATAGCAAGTCACAGTCAGATCTCAAAAGGTTGAGATTTCCTCAGCTGACCATGAAAATTCTGCTTTATGTTATCATGTGCAACATGAGGGTTGCAGTTTCTGGGAAGCAGAGTGGGATTACCTCTAGAGATGGACACAACTAGCTTCTGCTCACCCTGCATGGTCTCTCAGAAGCTCAGAAAACAGGGCAGAAGCTGTGTTGTCCACTGCTTAAGATCATAACACAAAAACAAGCAATTAAAACCTTTCCAGCTGTATCTAGTTCCTCATTTCCCTTAGATTCCCTCTATCACTCCCCTTCCAAAAAAATTTTCTCCACCCATAAACCCACCCATTCACTTCTCCTTTCCAGCTTGGTGAATCTATACTTCTCTTCACGTTGGTTTGCCCAAAGCAAAATCCTTCTGGTTCAACACGGAGCACATGCAGGGGCCTCCCCATTCATCAACCCAAAGGTGGACTGGGAAGATCACTGTCAATTTGGTGTATGTGCTCTCTGAAGGCTGCTGAGGGAATAAAATGCTTGCCCTACTTGGGCTGGCTGGGACCATTTCAGGTTTCTTGCCTCATGCAGTGCTTTCTTTAGGTGGTGTGGAACTGTTTGAATAATAAAAATAGCAGGTTGCTGCACTGGACTTCTTTCTGCAGGCAAAAATGCTCTTTGGGTATCCTTGTCCACAGAAGAAGGATACATCCTACATGGCATGTTACAGAAAGAAAAGTGAAAAATATGGTATTTGGTTGAACCATGTGAGGGTTTGGGTGTTGTATAGCAAAAATATTATGTAAAACTGCCCAAAAAAGGTGCCTTCCTATAGATATCACTGGCTTTAAGCCATTTTTTGTACACTCTGAGTTCTGTATTACAGGGTATTTTATTACACATGAGAACACAATACAGCTCAAATGCTTTTCACAAAGGTCTGGGGGGGTTTTGTTTGGTTTTGTATTTTACAAATAACTTCATTTACTTCTTTCTTTGAATCTGTTTTACACTTCTGCATCTTTCCAATTGAATATTGTTTAAAACAGTGATGATCACAAACCCTCTGCTGCTGGAAGAGCCACAGCCATTTGGAGGTCAAGGTTATGCCCATTTGACCCAGCTGAGAGCTTGGCCTAAGGCCATTACAAAGCTGTGATGCTGGGATGAGTGAGATTGGAAAAAGGCTTGTGGTCACCCGGGGGTTTACTCTGATGCACAGCTCAGATATAGTAGAGGTGAGCTCAGACCCACAGCAACGCTTGGAATTCTGTGAGTATGGTCACTGTGAACCTGAAAGGGGAGGCATATAGACAGCCAAACACCAGTAGCACCACATCATTAAGTTCAAGCTCACCCTTGCAATGTTATATTAATAGCTCTGCTTTCAAGTGGATGCAACAGCGCATGGACCACATCACCTTGCTGGAGAAAGAGGTCAGGAGGAGAATGGTGTCTGATGTGGTGTCCTCTGTCAGCACAATCCATCTTTACCCATATCTGCCTGTCAATTCGTTCTGTCCTTATCATTTCAGCACTGCAGCTGAAACAATAAAACAATGGTCATAAAGAGCCACAGAGCTGCAGTGTGGTGACTAGTCTCTGCCCAGCTTATTAGCTCCACTATAAAACCCCTCACTGCCCTGCTGCAGTTGGCAGGTCTCAGATTTACGGATGTCAATGCAGAGCTTTTGTTTCAGTGCTTTATTTGGTATTGAAATGAGTAAGAAATAAGGTGCCCAAACAAGAAGACAGAAAAGAAACATCTTTGTGGATCTGGCCACGCAAATCAGGCCAATAAATACCTGAAAAGTCCCATCACCTGTTGCGATTCTGCTCACACTTCAGCTCTCTGAGCCCCTGGTAATGCTGCTGTCTGCAATAGTAGGGTCTGAGTACCAGGACAAGGAGCACTTTCCATACATCTGCTGCTTAAAAAGTAGAGATTATCCAGCCAGTCTTCATGATTTGTGGATTTGTTGTTATTTAACATATTGTCAGTCCTGTAACAAAGTCCACAGAGCACAAGATTTGCAGTAAATTTTATCTAGCAAGTTAAAAGCAAGTGGTGGGGGGTTAGCTTGTTTGTTGTCTATAACAGTGAGGTTTTTTCATTAACCCTTAGCTTCTGCTTCCTACTCTGAAGACAGAAAGCTGAACTGAAGCGCCATTGGGCTTGTTCAGATGTAAAAAAATTACAAAAAGTGTTACAACAGGGTGTATTTTTCCCTTCAACAAATACAACTGAAGCCATGACATCAGCTCCCAGGGAGACCTGCTACTGCCTTAGGAGTGTAATTTTTTAGAGCAGATACAAAGCTGAGGTCTTGTTCTTTGAGATTTTCTGACTTTCAGTGTCCCAAATGCCCTGGGAAAACTCCAGCTCCAGTAGATACAGTGGATATGAATAGATAACCTAAAACAGTTGCAACAGATAAAGATGCTCCTAGTCTCAGCTTTTTTTTCCACCTGTCCTTCTCTCAATACATATTTGTAATCCACGTCAGGGCAATATAAAACCTCTTTTATCCTGCCCTAAATGTTCAGAAATTATCTTGCCAAGTATAATAGATATAGTCTATCAAATTCGTTCATATGACAATATCTCACATTGGGGTTATGAAATAGATTAGTATATTTGAACTTACACTTGGGTGAAAGTAACAAAAAAATAAAAGTCACAACAAGGATTTCACAGAGGGATTGGGAAACCATTTAACAGGTACAGTAGCTGCAAGCAAGCTCTAATTTACAATTGAATCACCACACATAAGCACC
>VZTB01003745.1:22725-33546 GCA_013397245.1 Thryothorus ludovicianus
GAATAATCAGAAGGAAAAAAAAAGGACAAAAGGAACTCTAGCTCCAGGCTAGAAAAACAGTATAAAATACGAACTTTCAGACCAGACTTTGGTGAATTTCACCAGGTAGTGACAGGGACTTAGATCTGAAATTCACGCAATGTTCAAACGTTGTCCAATTCGATTGTGGCTGGCAAAAAGATTGTAATTCGAGTTGCAGAATAAACCCTGTTCAATCTTCTTATCAATTTGACTCTTGATTTGATTTGATCTCTGTCTATAACACTCAGGAAACCCCTCTGCTTCATAAAGGGTATTTCACTGGAGCCATACAACTTTTGCACCTGCAGTTTTGCAATAGCTTAGGTCCAAAATCCTTCCACAAACTAGAAGAGATTATTCCTGCATTTATCCTTGTGTTTTCTCTGAGCTTACACTGAAAGCAGAGAATCCAGGGCACTTCACTCTCATTACTCAGCTTTTTCAAAAACTTCCAAATACAAATCTTGAAAAAAAAAGTTTCAAGCTTAAAGTTTCATTAAGGCATTTAAGCTCCTCTATGGCTCTCCAGCTGGGTTCTTGAGATTTATTCTCCTATCCCCTCCTTTTGTACCATGTGTGATTTGCCAGAGGGTAAGGCAATGGCAACTTATCACTGGATTATGCTGCCTTTCAACATTCTCTGTTCAGGCCTTTGGAAAGAGCTCTCCTCTCATGGCTAGCCATGATCTTACTCTTTCTGTATGGGGTACGGCTGCCAATCCTCCAACAGGACACAAACATGCCAGATGTTATTGCAATTGAGAGACATCCTGCTCCAAAGCTCTTTTTTATTGTTACGATGATTAATTTGAAAACTACTAAAATTTATGAGTTGGAGTCTTACAGGTCAGCCTACTCCCCAACTTTAGCCTTCTCTGCTGTGCTAAATTTTTTTTGTTAAAAAATTAGGGCTTGGTTGCAGGAGAAAGAGTGCCAATATGGGTATAACTTAAGTATTTATTCTTGGCGAACTGTTAATGGTGAGTCATTTGTAACAGCCACCCAGTGCTCACCCAAACCCTGCAGTGTTTCCTCATCTTCACAATGTCCCAGCTGTGATACTAACAGTCACACCCACTCTGGAGGGGGCTGTACCTGCTAATGGGCCATCATGAGCTCACAGCTTCATGGACTCCAAATATATTACTTAAAGATTTACATCATTCCACTGTGTAACTCCCTGCCCTGGAGAAGGTACCACCTGACCCTGACCACATATAATCTTGAGGTTTAGGGACTTGGGACACCTCCATGACCAGACATCCAATAGGGAACCTGAATTTCCACAGGACCATCGCTTTCAACAAGACCACAACCATCATTTCAACAGCACTGCAACCATTGCTTAATGAGACTGCAACCACCACCCGTGACCAACAGTTGAAGACAGTGTTTCTATACTATCCCCTTTATTGTAATTTTCCTATTAGATTGTAACTCCATCTTGAAATCTCTCGCAAGGTATTTGTGTGGGGTAATTTCTCCTGCTGGTTTACCTTCAAACCATCATGTATTTGCAGAAGGAAGAAGAAACAGAAGAACTTATGAGCAAACTATTTCTCATCTTGTAGAATGACAAGTCTGAAAGTGTTTCCCCTAAGAGTCAGCAGCAAAACTCCTATAAACTCCAGAGGAGAAGAATATCTCTGAAGAAATGGAGATTTTGAGGAAAAAGAACAAACCAGAAAACAAACTACAGAATTTAGATCATCCTCCTAAGCCCCAACTGCCTGCTTTACAAGGATCTCTCTTCTTGTTCTAGCTCCATTTTTGATCCACACTAGATGACGCCAGACTTGGACGGGTGTTTCTTCACACTCTTACCACCCTCTGTGACCTTCTCCTCCCTGCCTCCGCAGGGAGCTTACATTTAGTGTATTAAGCCATACGTGTCTCCTAGGAACAGGTTCTCAGATTTGGCTGAGAAGGCAAAGGTTCCCATCAGAGTGACAATACTACTGCTGTTCAATAAATGAAGAGTCAGTTTCAATATTGTTATGTGTAGCCTTCTCTGTGTCATAAATCAGTATTAAGCAAGTTTAAATTACTTAGGGTAATGAAGGTTTTCAAGCTCCAATTTTTATTTCACTGATCATCATCCTATCAATCAGGAACCTCAGAGAACCAGAGAACAATGGAAGGGAGAGGAAAACAGCACAAGAAGATGCTCAAAGATCTATCAGTAAACCTCTAGTCTTGGAAGTCACTCACCCACTGCATGTTATCACTACCAACCAACCAACAAACCAACCAACCAACCAAACAAACAAACAAAGAAACAAACGCCTCAAATCCGTGGAGTTCAGAATACCTGGAAAGATACTCTGGGTAATGTCAGAGACAAAACATGGGATCTCCAGGAATTCTCTGTCTCTTTGGAAAAATTGCTTGTAAAGAGCCACTTTGGATGAAGGTTTGCATTTCATTGGTGATGAATCCCAGAACAGTGTCCCAGACTCCTTCCCCTCCAACTTCTGTGAGAAGCTGCTATAATCTTCCACCATGCCAATCCCTGATGGCTCTGAAGATGGACATGGTGCTGGCCTAAACTGGGCCAATTAGAGATGTTGGTAATGCCTCTGTGATAACAAAACAAAGGGGGACAGGTTTTTTCCTAGTCAGGAGGAGATGAAAATATGGAGGGAAAACAACATGGAGACACCAAGGTCAGTGGGGAAGGAGGGGGAGGAGGTGTTCCAAGTGCCAGAGCTGAGATTCCTCTGCAGCCCATGGTGAAGACCATGGTGAAGCAGGTTGTCCCCCTGCAGGCCACAGAGATCCACAGGGGATGCAGAGATCCATGAACAGCTCGTGGGGGAGGTGCCCACACCTAAGCGGATGGATGCCTAGAGGAGGCTGTGCTCTAGTGGGAGACCTGGAGAAAAGAGGGCTCCTGCTTCCAGGCTGAAGCAGCCTGTCCTTGGAGGACTGCACTCTGTGGAAGAGAGACCCACACCACAGCAGTTTCAGGAGGACTGTATGCCCATGGACGGAACTTGTATTGCAACAGTTTTGGAAGGACTACTGCTTGTGAGATTGGAGCCACACTGGAGAAGTTCATGGAGAACTGTCTCCCATAGGAGGGACCTCATGGGAGATCTCACAGGGCAAGTACTCCTCTCCTGGAGCAGCAGAAGAACTCAGCTGATGAACTGACCAAAACTCTGTCTCCCTGCAGTCTTAGTGGGAAGGATGGAGGGGTTGGGGGAAGAAAAGGTGTTTTAAGGGCTTATTTTACTTCTCATTCTCCTCCTCTGATTTTGTTAGTAATAAGTTAACTTTGTACTTCTAAGTTGAGCCTGTTTTGCCCTTTGAGTGTTTTTCCTGGTCCTTAACTCATGAAGCCTTCATTAATTTTTCTTTCTCTTCTATATGTCAGGGTACAGTGAGTGAGCGACCTTTGTGGGTGCCTGGAGTTGGACCAGTGTCAAACAACTGCAGGAACTTACAAGGAATGACAGCGCAAAACTATTTACAAGAGCCTGTATGTCAGAACAAGGGGAAATGGGTTCAAATTAAAAGAATAGGTTTAGACTGAATATTAAGTAAAAGTTCTTTAGTGTGAGGGTAGTGAGGTCCTGGCAGAGGTCGCTCAGGGAAGTTATGGATACCTCATCCCTGGAGGTGTTCAAGGCCAGTTTGAGTGGTACTTGGAGTAACCTGGTTATCCCTGCCCATGAATGAGGGTGTCCCATCTTGCTGTAAAAGGGGTGTCAAGGAGGATTCTTTCTGATCGCTTTCTCAGACTAAATAAAAGCTCAAGTGTGACAATGTTATATATGAGGACTGTCTGTTGAAAAAGAAAGTGTTCCTACTGTTATAAATGAATGCTTGAATTTAATAATTAAATGTATTTAATAATCAAAGTATAAAATTTGGAAAAAGCCACAAGCAATTTGATTCTGAGTGATCAGAACCAGGGAAACTCGAGATTTTGGTCTCTATTGCACCAAAGTCTTCCTGGGTTTCTGAAGATCATTTCCAAGGGGTTTCTTTTATACAGTTTTTCTGGCTCTGGGAGGGGGACTTTTCATTAGCATATTATCGTATTTTTCTTTCTTGCTGCCGGTTTCTTGGAACTGTTGAAATCCTGTCAAGTGAAAATAAACTTCTGTCATCAAATATTATCTTGATGATATCTATCAAGTGTGTCCTGCTGAAATCTTGTCAGACGAAAAAAATCTCTTGGAATATACTCTGAGGACAGTATCTTCCTGGTATTTGAATCTCCATTCTTATCACTTTGCTTGATACCGCTTGTTGCTTGACAAATGCTGTGATATTTTTAATTTCCTATAGCACAAATTATTTTTATAACATATATTACACTACTGAAGCGAGAGAGAAAAGGGAACAAAGGGGAAAAAAGACAGAGAGAGAAACAGAAAGCCAGGATAGATCTTTACTGCTGTAGCCTGAGCGCCCTGTTAGCACCAGCTCGTCATATGATGAGAGTGCGCTGCAAGCTGCAATGAACCTGCATGGCTCCCGTGGTGGGCTAGGCACAATTTCCAAACAGCAGCGGGCTGCGTGTCTCTCCTGTTGTCGAAGAACAGGTTGCTGTGGCTACGAGCACAACTGCGGAGCAGTTGCAGATTGTCAGGGTCGGGGCACGGCGGCTGCAGGTAGCTGCAGCTGCTTCATCAGGGAAACAGTGGAGCACTGGTTGCCGTGGTGTCGAGCTGCCTCGGAGAAGCAGTGAAACAGGGCAGATGGACAGGAAAGCAGGACTGCAGGGAGGGAAAGGCGAGGGGAGGGGGGGGAAGGGGGGCAAGCTGACCTTCCAGGTGAGGCCCCCGTCTCTTCAAAAAACACAAAGAAAAATGGCCGGGGATTGTGGCGCAGATAATTGGTTAACTGCTTTTATGTGCTAAGACTCCTCCCATAGCCTGATTTCCCGGGCATTTTTTCCTGGGCATCCGGTAGTATGTCCCACTAGTAAGGAGGCAGGGGTTGGAAGAGGGTGTTGCTTGCGGCCCAGTTGTGGAAGCTTTCTTTCCCCTGATTGGCTGCCAGGCAAATTCTCGCCAGAGATGGGGCTCCCAGAGTGTGTACAGCCCCTATAGTAATTTTTCACCTCATGTATAACACATGTTAAGCATAAAGGAAAATCAAATTGGCCCCCCTCAGGAAGCTATGACAAGATGGCCCTACCAGCCCAAAGTATTCTGTGATCTATAATCCTCATGAGACGGAAAATATGTGCTAATATCTTTAAAAACAGTTCCAGGGGTGAGGATATGGGTGTTAACATCTTTGAAATGGGTTATACTAACTTTAAGCAGCAGATTTGTTGCAGAGCCTAGACAGCTTGGCTCCTGAAACTGACAAGGAGATCTGCACAAACCTGAGTTTCTGAATTTCGGGGTAAAATAACAGGTTCAAGGAAGGATATGTGGTAGGTGGTTCGAGACCTTCTTAGTACCTCAGACAATGGGGAAAGGAAAACGGTAACATGAGGCCGGGAGTTTAGGGTAAAAAGAGGCTATGCCCTCTGAAACCTTGAGAGCGAAAACCCCAGGACACTGCCTCTATTCGAAAAAAGTTGCAGGACTCCTCTGTCTCCTTTATGGACACTGGCTTTTCACGGTGTGAAAAACGAAGTTCACCTTTTTGCTAAGATTTAGAAGGTTTAATAAAAGACAATAAAGACAAGACAATAAAACAAAATACATGGCCGGGGTGTCTCTGGCCAAGAGCCAAGAGCACTCCTGTCCCATAGAACCCACCCCTTAAATATGTATATTTGAACTTTTCTAAGAACCTATTTCCATGTTTCTGTGAGCTGCTTTGCATGGCCACTCCTTGGTTCCACCTTTTTAGAGCATGCATGTTTCTTGGCTATGGTTTTAATTAATTATTATCAGTCTTAATTTGGGCCTTGGTCTATAATTTCTACAGATGGTCAGTGCTGGTAGCTGGCCTAACAGTAGCAGATATCTTCATGTCAGCAGCAGAGGTCTTCACTGGGTGTTATCCTGACCAGGCAGTCAGTCCACTTGCTACAAAGACACTTTATCAACTTACTTTACTCCTAGAGAAAACTAGATCTTTAAAACCATTTCCACACTACACATCTAATATGCACTCTACATGGGTGTGAAAAGAAAGAAAGAAAGAAAAAAGAAAAGAAAAACCAATACCATAATATGTATTTATAACAACCTTATGTGTACAACACTCATCTTAATATTTTCAAAAAGCCAACTTTATAATATGTGTTTATAACGATAGTGTGATTTTCCATACACTCATGGACAAAGATAGAGAGCCTTCCCAACTGCAACATGACAAGCCTGACTCTGCATCACAAATTCCCTTCAACTCAAATTAGCTGCAATAGATTCTGCACTTGGCAGAAAATGCAACATCAGCTGGTTCCTGTGGCACTGTGCATGTGCAGTAGAGATGCTTTCAGCCCTTTCTGCAATGATAGAGGAATTTTGATGGCAACAAATGTTTCCACAGTGAGGATAAATGCACCCCCTATAGATTAGCAGTGAGAGGGTGGAAAAACAGTGTTCTACTCAGTATCAAGAGCACTTTTCTGGTTAGTATTAAATGTCTAGCTCAGGCAGAAAGGGCCTGCAAGCAGTCAGGCTCCTCTGTGAGGGATTTAGGAGGTTTAGTTTCCAGGTAGATCCCAGAGTGTGTCCACAGCATGAGCCCCCAGGGTGGAGAAGCAAAATCTAGGGGAATAAGGGAGAGCATAACTGCACAGCAATCTTGCAAAAGTCTCTCATGACATTGTTATCTTCTTCTGTGGTGGTTAACCCACAACAGATTATTTAACCTGCTACATGTTTTCTTGTGCTGCTTTTTTTGCTTTTTCTCACTGACTAGACATGGGTTCATTTGCCCACTCCTCTAAAAATAACTAAACTCCATCAAACTCAGAGCACAGCTGTTCTGATTAAGTTGCAATTTTGTTTTGGTTTTGTTTTTCTCCCTACTTATCAGCATGTATAAGTGATAGCATGTGTTTATTCAGAGTGTTTATGTTAAGAATAAGAAGCTTGACTCGGTCAATATTCAAGCAGGTATTAATTTATTATTTAATGTGGTAAAGTATGAGCAAACAGTACTCGGTACAGTAGGGGAGTTTTCCCTCCAACTGCATACTGATAGTTGAGACTTACAGGTATTTATAGGTGTATTCATAAGCTTTCTCAGCAGTTTCTAGTTCCAATTTTTATTATTCATCTGCAGTTTCTATTCCTAATTTTTACATCCTAATTCTATACTTTATTGTGATCTAGTCTTCTCAGGATGTACATCTCAAAAGAGTATCCCAGGTGGTAGAGTCCGGTTTCCGAAAGGAGAAAGGGGTATCCCAGATGGTGGGGTTTGGCTCTCAGAAGTGGGTCCAGTTTCTAATTTCCAAAACTATTAATCTTATGATAGTGATGTCCAGCTTCCCTTCTCAAGCTGCTTTCAGGAACTTTGAGATAAGCATACTTCCTTCTAAAGCTATAGGTTTGCAAATCCTTAATACAAAGCAATATTCTAAAATTATACTTCAAAAGGTTATTATTGCAAAAATCTGTAAAGGCTTACATATAAGCAGAAAGTTCTTGTTAAAAAGCAACATTCTAAAACTTAAATTCAAATGCTCCTAAATCAACTTAAGACTTATAAAAGTTAATTGTGAATAAAAGATAGATTTAAAAGCCTTCTTCCATGCTTTACTTTCCTCAGTTATTTATTAGAATTCATCTTTATAACTGCCTCATGTTTGGGCTCCACACATATCACAATCACAAATACACACGTTGCCTTGATGTACCTGACATGAAACACAGCTTTGTATTTCACATTTATGAAAGGTTGCATGTGTCCCAAGTGCTTATCAGCAAAACTTCCAGGAGTCTTAACTGCAGGGATGTGATCCATGTACACATGAACTAAGATCTTGATCAGGATAACATGGGCTCAGAAGGCACCACTTTTGGATACACCAATTTGGCACCTGCTTTGTAGTTTAGTGGCCAGAGCTGAAACCCTGATGCAGGTAGGACAACGGCAAGATATTTCTCCACCCCATGACCAAACTCGCAGTGCTGGAGAGCTAGAAAAGTCCCTCTCATCAACCATGCTTGGGATTGTACTTTAGGGCAGGCAGGACTTGAGTGCCCCAACTTGCAGCTCATGGAAGAAATCTCCTAATGCTTCCCATTGACACAGTCCGTCCACCACAGCTGTGTGCAGTGGAGAACAGACAATCTGAGAGGTCTCACCAAGCCCCAACAATCAACTTGGATTTCAAGAGCCCAGAACAGCGTCAAGTAATGCAATCTGTGTAAAACAAAAAAACATGTCCACATGAAGCACTAAGATGTTTATTTAAGATAAAGGGATTGATGCTTTGGCATCTCCTTCTGCAGGGGTGCAACCTGTCAGTACCACAAGTCCCCTTCGGACCATCCTGGAAAAGAACTGTTTTCAAATAAACTTTCACCCAGCCTGGCCCACTGCAGGACTTCACAGCTCTTTTGTCCAACCATGGGGTTGGGTGCACATTTTAGGTGCAATTCTAGCTCTCACTCAGGCTGGATAAGGTTTCACTGTAAAGAAGAACCCAAAATCACTTATTCTTCTATTTTTTTTCTGCATTCAGTGAATTGTAAGAACTAGCAAGCACCTTTATGCCCTCATCAGGTTTCAGTGGAGGTGGCAAAACCATCAGAAATGCTACCAGATGCCATAACTGGAAGCAGAGACCAGATAAGAAGGCTGATAAGATATTATCTTTTCATGAGAAGAACTTCTTGGGTGGCTTATCTATACACGTGTGGTGTCCTAAACCAAGACTAAATACCTTTCTAAAAATATTTATTAGACAGAGGAGTGGTGTGATCCCTAGTAAGCATCTGATTTTGGAATATCTAGATGTAGGTAGGGGGAAAGAAGTATGAATTCAAAAAGGACTAAATCCCTATCTTGTGGTATCTATGGTTATGGATCTTTTGGTAGAAACCACAAAACTCTGTATTGTTTTGGAGTTTTGTTTAGCAGGAATTTGAGGATGAGACACACTTTTGTACATTTGTTTTCTCCCAATTGTTTTTCTTTCTCATCCTTGCAGTTTAATGAACTCCAGAGCAAGGACCTGTAATCAGGCTGCCAACATGACATACACCAAAACCCACTGCACTTCTAATTGCTCAGAGGGACTGGGATAAGTATGGGCACCTCTTCCAGGAGACACAGTCCACAAAAACTAGAGATGCACAGGTAGCTCTTCCTCCCAAAACCAGAAGGTGAATGTTACACAAGGGTCTGGCTGCAGCCTAGAAACTGCTGCATGGAAAAGATGCATTGGCCAGACTAAATTTTTCTGTAGAAGATATAGGAGACTTTGAGACTGGCTCTGAAATAGCCAGTGCATTCAGGACATGCAACAGACAGTTCAGTGCAATTCAATTCCTATGATATGAACAACTAAAAACTTTAAGCATGATAATGGCAGTACTGGAGCAAACTTCCAGAATTAAATAACTCAGGTTTTTTGTTGCAGGTAGCAGAGGCTTGTCACGCAAGTAAACACCACAGAAACTATGGCACCTGTTTTTGAGAACAGACACTGAGAGGACAACAGGCAGACAGATGAACAAACTCATGGCACACTGCAAGATTACAAGGACAAATCAGTGTGCCCATTCTTCATACTTACAAACAGGCCCTCTTCTGAAAAGTTAACCCCTTCTCTATAGCAATTAGCTGCTTGATGGGTCTGCTTAGTGTTTTGTACAGGTAGAGAATGTATCCTGCTTTTAAAAGGCCCTTTAAAACTAGGACATGTGAAAAAGGGTCTAGAAAAGCAGTTGCATAGAAATGGAGCTGCCCAAAGGTAGTCTGAGTTAATGAAGGACCAATCTCTTCATTTTTCCACCTCTACACTTGAGGTTTTGGGCATTTAATTACTTTTGTCTGGTGGTGTCCTGTGTCCCTCTCCACTTATCTCCAAGACATAGAGGTGTCAACAGTGGTTAGTCACTCCCTAGAAGAGCTCTTTTGCATTCAATAGACACAAACAGCACAGCCAAGCCCTCAAAATCTCAACAAAAATCTCAGCCTCACTTCAAGGCTATGCGAAGACCAAAGAGAAAGCTGAAGGATTTCTTGAAGACTTTTCAAGCATTATCTGAATTACTTGATTTGGCATCATGAGAGGATGGAGGTGCCAGGTCTCCCAAAAGACAAATACACAGATGCAATTTGATATTGGAAAAAGTTTTAATCTTGAGCCACCTGTAAAATTGCACACTGAAGCAGCATAACAGCAACTAAGCCAGCATCAAAACCAGAAAATGCTCTAACCATGGCACAGCCTCATTTTCTAAGCAAATGAATGCACCTATGTCTTCTAGTGTGAAGTTCTCCAAAATCTTGAAGAGACTTTTCAAGTGAGTCTGTTGCTTGAAGCAGACAGTCTTTTGGATGGTTCTTATCTTGACAGCTTGGAGCTTCAGTAACAAGCTGTCACAAGGATGGCTTGTAAGGTGCTGCCAGCAGCAGATCCAGGTGCCCAAGCCATCTTCAGAGGGACAGGAATATGTTTGTATTGTCACTGATCCCAGAAAGCACTGGGCAACCTGAAAGCAGGGGAAGATGATCCATCTCTCCTTGGGTCACTGCACAGGGGGATGAATGGTGGATTCCTCTGATATAAAAGAGAAAGGAGGAGAAGCTGGGGGAGATGACCCTTGCAAGTCTCTGCTTTGTAATGCAGATGGGATGAGGAAAGGTTCTCTGTTACTCAAACTCTTCCAGACCATTTCTGTTATGAATGAATCTACA
>VZTB01003746.1:0-122284 GCA_013397245.1 Thryothorus ludovicianus
CCGTGCCTCGGCGCTGCCGCGGGCCCTCATCTCGCACGCACGGAGTGGGTCGGGCTGCGGGGGACCGCGGTGGGTCATGCGGGCCAACCCCCCTGCCCAAGCAGTCATCCCGGAGCGCATGGCACAGGATTGCACCCGGGCAGCTCCTGAACACCTCCGGTGAGGGGGACTGCACAACCTGTTCCAATGAGCGATCACTCAGTGAAGGAGCTCTTCCTCATAATCAGTGGAACTTACTGTGCATCACACAATCATAGAACCGTAGAATAATCTGAGTTGGAAGGCACCCATCAGGATCATTGAGGCCATATTCTGACCTTGCACAACTCACCCCAAGAATCACACAGTACGTGAGAACATTGTCCAACTTCTGCCCGTTGCCTTGTGTCCCAGTGGCTGGCACCGCTGAGAAAAGCCTGCCTTCACTTTCTTGGCACTCCCTCCTGCCGACTGAATAGGCACTCCTGCCTCACATTTGTGAGGCGCCCTCTCGGTCCTTTCTCCTTGAGGGGGGTCCCCCCCTCAGGGTAGGGATGCACATGGTGGACATTTCTAGAAGGTGGGAGAACAGGTGGTTGTAGAAGTGGGGGAATATGGGTCCTGGGGCCATGGGATGAGGGATGGATCTCTGGGGTGATGGGACCAAGGCTTGGGTAATCTAGTGGGCTGGTAGGGGATCTAACCCCTAGGAGCTTATTTCGTTGGTCTGCAGGCCATGGTCCTGGTCAGTGATGGGTTTGCACTCTCTTCCCTCTCCACACAGTTAAATTACAGGCTTGCTAACAGGCAACAATTTTCTAAAGGAGACTGGCTGCTGAGGGAAACTGAGCTCCCAGCGAGGCTGCCATTGAAAGCTCTTTGAGCTGTCTCTCACCCAGCTTCTTGCTGAAGGGTCTTGTCAGGTAGTGCACAAACTTGCCTTTGGGCTACATGCCTGTGACAGAGTGAGACAAAGGTGAGGATGGCAAGGTTTTTAAAACCTTCTTCCTCCAAATCAGTTTTCCGTGTGAACAAGGTTGGCTACAAACTCCGGGTTTGAGACTAGCTGCGAGTTTAAGAACTCAGTCCAAGCCCAATTCCTGTTTAGACTGGTAACTAAATTGTTGGTCAGGCTACTCAATACACGTTGGAGAACATTAGTTAAAGGTTTTCTGCTACACTCTCTTTGAATCTACAATTAAGTCTGAAATGAGAGCCTAATGAAAAGGCCAGCAAAATACATGCTTTTATATTCAACCTAGTTTATAACACCTGTTTTCACCTCTGGAGCATAATCTGGTATAACCTGAGTTGCAGAATGATCTTGTACTGGAATTCAAGTGCTTTATTTGAAATAATGAAAAAGGAATCTGCTATCTGGCTAGTTAGACAGGCCAGAATGTTTTGGCCTATGGGGCTGCTGTGAAACTTTTCCCCAGTCATCACCTTGTCCTAAGATAAAAACAACAGTGGTTGAAAGCATTAAATACTTGTGAGAAAAGCCTGAAGAGAAAAAAATTAAAAATTCCGTCTGTCTTTTGCCCATGTATGTAAGTTTATACTTTTTTTTTTTTTTTGGTTCTAGAATGCCAAGAGTATATAGTTTCTTCATTTTCTGTTGAGTATTTCTCAGCTTGTACAAGATACCTGAAGTTAGATAGATACAGATAAATTAGTAGTGAGAGTTCAACTGTAAAAGTTATCCTCTGTGTGTTATTTTACATACATACATTTGTTGAGCTAGTAGCTTTCTTTAAAATACTTAACCTACTTCTATACAATTTTACTTAAAGATTTTTTTAAAGTGTAGTAGCTTGGAGATTAAAAGAGGGATTTTGTAGGAATGTCTATGGATAATTCCTACCTTTGTACATTTAAACTAGTCTGTACAGTCTTTTCCTTTTTGTGTTTCTCCCAGGTCTCTGGTTCTCCACAAAGGGAAAAAGAAAAACAAGAGTTTGTTTGGTGACGTCTCTGGGACGTGCTGTTACTCTTCCAAAAGGCCATTGGGATTGTAAGATTTCCTGCAGGTTCTAACATCTCACCAGAATGTCCCAGTGGCTTGAAGTGACATCCATGGTACAGCCATCAATGGTCTTTGGCTTTCATCGAGGCAATAAAAAAAATCCCTCAGGGATCTCAGCAGAATGTTCTCTTCAATCTGTCTTCCTCAGACTGAAGAGAACATTCAGGCAAAACCTCTGATCTTCTGAATATCATATAAGATGTGATGATGCTCTAGCCTAAGGTTTACTAGTATAAAAAAGTATCTTTATGAAATATTGCCTACAAGTAAGCAAAATTATATTGTGTCATGTATTCTTAGTACACAAAAAGTGTAACAATTCATATGTTAAGAATGCACAGCAGATATGTTTTTTATATATATTATGCACATATATGTACTTAACATCATTATAACATGGCAAATTTTATGTGAAGTTTGTAAAAATAAATGTGTAAAAAGAAAACTGTCCAAACTATTCATTGCTATTTCTATTTTGTAAACTTAAACTCAATAAAATTATTTTTAAAAAGTGTGGCTAAAATATTTGACAGTGGAAAATATGCTTAATCCTGAAATTATCAGTTGTCCCAGCCAAAATGGGAACACTTAAAGCAGAAGTGTTAACAGATCTTACACTAGCAAAGGTAGCAGCTAGTTTAAATATTAAGGCAAGTCCAATACAGAGACAAAGTAAAAAGCACAGCAGCAGAGAACACAATAGTTTATAGCTGACTGTAGCATGCTTTTTCCTCTCCTGCCTATGGATGAAGAGTAGGTTCCTAGAAGGCAGTAAGTACAACTGTGTGTTTAGATTGTGGAGAAAACAAAGATCCTGTGCAGGGTGGAAGTTATTTTTCTGCCTATTGAGATAAGAAATTCTTCATTGAATGTGTTGAAATCCTTTCATTGAAAGGGTTCAGTGGGCAAGTGTGCAGCTCTGCAGCCCTGAGGCTGTTCTGCTGGAGAGCAGTGCAGCAACTGCCCAGTGATCTGAGCAGAAGGATCCTTTCCTCCTTGCAGGACACCTCGTTTGTCCTTTTATCCCAGCTAGCCTTGGAGAATGGTGCATGCCTTAAGATTTATCACTATAAAGGCTTTTTTATACATACAGCAGAAGGCTTTTTATGTGCCATGTTCACATGGTTCCATATTTACCTATTGGTGCATGTTCTTATTCATTTACATCACGTTATCTATCCTGTTTCGTGGAGGACCTTGAACTAACCAAAGTATTTACATCCCTTTATTAAGCCATACAATGTTCTTCAAACCAAGGCAGATGGCACTGTTTCTGTTTTACATAGTGATAAGAGCTGGTATCTGAAATGTAGGCTGATTAGGGTAAAGTCACTCTTTGAACCAAAATGAAACACAGGACTTTTAATTGTCCTAGCTCATTACCATCTGGCTACAGCTTTTTAGTCACAATAATATTATAGAGGTTTTTATTTTATCTTTATAGATTTGGTTATTTTAGGTATTTCTGCTATTTAAGGTATGCTATGTCATGCCTTATTATAAATAGTCAATTTCATATTGATTCTTTAGTTTGGCACACTGCCATCTAGCTGCATGCTTCCCTCAGCAGTTCTGTAGTCAGTGTGGTGGTAGGACTGAGGTGCAACATCTGACAGCTAAGATTTACTTGGATTCATCTGAAATATGCTTCAATAGTCAAGTTTCTAATGGGAAGAAGGGACAAAACTAGAAGAAAGATGTTATTATTGTTACAATTAATATGATGACATTTGGCTTGTATGTATAATTTTGAAGCAAATGCTGGCATAAACATTATTTTTAATCTGAAAATATCTGATAGTAAAGTTCATAATGTTAGTGCAAAAGTCAGGATTACCCAGGAACGTTTTAATAGTTAGAAATTTGGGAAAGAAGCAAGGGAAAAACGTAAATAAGTAGGCTGCAGATTTACTGAATGTATTTTTGGAGGCCGTGAAAGCTGATTGTTACCGCAATTCTCTGTTTAGCAAATAAAATCCGTGTGTTGGGGCTGAAATGTGAAAATAATGTCTATGAAGAGAACCTCCTATTATTTTGAGTTGGAGTGGATGTGACATCATTCAGAGAATCACAGCCAGGCTGCAAAAGCATTGAGTATTTCACTAAGACAGAAACTATGTGCTTTAAACTTCATTTTAAATGAAGCTCTTAAACTCTAACACTTACTGCTCTATTATCTTATTCTTGTATGTCTCAGGTAAAGCCAGGAGAAGAAAGAGGAGAACATATAAGCTATGTCTAAAGATGCATGAAGAATGGTAGGTATTAAATGAGGAACAAGATTTTTACCAGAACAACAAATCTTTGAAAACAAACAAGAGCTCTCTTTTTGACTCGCTAAATCTTACTTTCTCAAGATAAATCTAATTTCCTGTTTGAAGTTTGTCTCACTTGCAGCCCCAGACAATCATTGTTTCCTGAGATGCATAGTCTTGGGTCTCTACTCTCTCACCCCACAAAAGTAATCAAAAACTACCTGTTCCTTATAATAGCAGGTGTCAGAATCAAACATTTAGAAATGCCCTACTGTGCATTTTAGCATTGTAGTTAAGTTCAGAGAGCTCTGCATTGTGTAGAGTTTGTCAGTGGGACTTTGAGAGAGGTCTTCAAAATATTGCTCACTTAATGCAACAAAAGTTCATGACTCCCATGGAAAGTCAATACCTCCTCTTCTGTGAGGGAATTAACTCTAGTTCACAGAGGCTAGCAGGGTTGTTTTTGTTTTCCTTAAACACTAGTAAAATGTTAAACCTTTGAATATGTGTTCGTGTGGAAAGACATGATGTATTTCTGTGTCCTGTATGTGCTGTGTTTATCTGCATTCTGCTCTGGGTAAAAGACTAGAGTACATGTACATGAATAGAGTAATTTTTAAATTTAGCAGCACCTGTAGAAATTCTGTCCAATTCTTTCCTCCTTCTCCCACTGTGTCTGTGTGGCAAACACCCTGGGGTTCCTGTGGTTTTAAGTGTATTTGCATGATACTGTATAATGAGTGATTACATTGTTTTGTAGTTGTTTGAAGGATGTCACAATAAGATTTCTTGCACTTCTTTTTCTTTTCTGTGGTGGTTGTAATAGCTTTAGCCATTCTGGGATCTGCTGCTGTGCAAAAGGAAGAAATGTATATAAGAAAGAATCACCTAATTGTGACAAATTGTAAGAAGGCTTTAGATGTGGTGTAGTACCGTATTTTCCTGTAAATTCCCCTCCAGAAGGAGGGAGAGGCCTGTATTTTTATTTATTTCTCTGTCATCTGAAGTGTAAGCACAGAAAAAGCAAATTTCTTTGCAGAGGGGAAGCCAAGACTTTTTTATTGATGAGTAAGGCCAAAAGATTTCAAACATCTCTGTCCTCTTGACAGCAGAGCTTTTTCCATCATTTACTAGAACTTTGGAATAAATCAGACAGCAAATGCCTTATGAGACTCAATTTTTCAGGAAGTTTTTGAAAACTATTTGTGCACTGCCCAGAGCAAAATTAATTCCCAAAGCTTTATAGTTAATCAGAACAATTGTTGAAGTGTCCTTGTTTCTGTGGCTCACGTGCTTCATCCACACTGTACCATGGTGATAAACTGTCAGGATGTGTTATCCACCTCTGTTGAATCTCTGAAGTTGATCCAGTCCCATCTGCATTTATGTAAAATGATGCAAAGGGAGGGAAGAAACAAAATATAAATCTGCAGCCTTCAACACATCCACAAAGCCTCCACCAGTGCTTGCCAGAGATACATTGATGTACAAGAAATGCTATTTCTTCTGAATGGCTGTCAATCAGGCAAAGGTGGAGAAAGGGAGATGGTCAAGAATTTTGATAGACCAACCATAAGAGAGGAAAAGTGGGATCTCTACAGCTGCCAAGGAGCTGAAGAGAGAAGGAGCCTTATGCAGGAGAGTATGAAGCAAAGGGAGGAAGAATGATTGCAGCATAGATGTTTATAGGAAGATGAGAATGAGTTGGATGAGTCCTTGTATTTGGAAAAAAGAGAATGGGGACACCCAGAGCAAATTGGAGTTTTAGAGCAGGGGAATGAATGTCAGGGAGGTCTTTACAAAGAAGATGAGGGAAGGTGGCCCACAAAAAACTTGCAAGAGAAGGAGGCAAGAGGCCTTGGTACATGCAGTAAATTTAGTCAGCTGAAATACACAGGTCTCAAGTTTTTATGCTCTTTCTGCTACAAACACTACCCCAATAGTGTTAATAGTCTGTAAATTGCTATGTATTTGTGCTAAACCTTTTAGAAAGATGTAGAGATGTATTTCTGGACTGAATGTCAGAGTCAGGGCCTTACATAACATTAACATGTTCATAACATGCATTGTATTGCGTTGCTCTTCTGTTCCTTGGCAAGGTTGGTTAGCTGACTTTAGGACAAGCACATTTGTTTTGGGATGTGCTTGTCTTTGAAGCAAACTACTTATTTGAGAGAGTTTTATATTTATCAATCCCATCTCAACAGAGTGCTAGCAAAGACCCATGACACTAACATCTTTACAAAACAGAGAACAGGATGTGGCTTCTTTTAGCTTCATCTGTCGTTATTGAAGACAAAGAGGTACCTGCTCAAGGCAGTTGCTGGCTTCTGGCTTCAAGCTGGGAGAACCCTTTTCTCTGTCCATTGACATCTCCCAGGGAACCTTAGAGCCTCTTCAAGCTATTACAGTTTTCCATGCTAGATGGTTCAGATATCCCTCCAATTGCTGTCATGAGAACTGAAATTTCTAAATGCTTTGCTGCTGCAAGAGTTTTGTTTTAAAAGACTGCCTGAAAGAAATCCAAATTTATATGGACTTGGGCCACGGAAGCCAGTGTATTTATTTCTGTTAACAACTTGGGCCTCTGAGGGTTTGGCTACATTTCTTTAGCAATTAATGGAGACAGTAGGATATGAGGAGAAAATGTTTATACCACCCAAGTTTAATCTTCCAGGCATCTTTCTGAAGCAGATTAAGTGTAATAGACTCCTCCAGAAAGTGGTTCAAAGCACCTACATTAATGATTTAATGTATTTGTGGATAGTTAAATCACTATACAAAAGTATCCTGACGTTGATTAGAATTAGTGTTACTGCTGCAATAGATCAGAACCCTAAGAAGTTACATGCAGAAACACTGGCAAAGGCTAGTATTAAAAGCTCAGGTTTAGTATGTTCTGTTTATGCCATTTTTTGATCTGCATTTTGCTCAATTTATGAGGCCCTGAGACTGGTGAAACAGAAGATTGAAAGTAAATCATTACTTATAATTTTGGTCTAATGCCACTTGGAATCTGGCAGGAGAAGGAGTGGTATAGAAAGGACCAGTTGATCAAGTTTATTTTTTCTCTGCAATACTTCTGTGAACTATGATAAAAACAGATGGTATTGAAAATTTAAAAAGAGAAAGAAAATGACAAAAGAAGAGAGCAATGCATGGTAGTGAAAAATAATTACTTTTCACTTTGGCCTCTTGGAATTTATTTTGAATGCAACAAGTGAAAAGAAATGTATTTGTATATTTTCAGTTTCATTTCCATTATGTTTTCCTTTTCAGGAAACAAGTATTCATCTGTAAAACAAACACATGCTTGATGCACTTAATGATAATAATGATGATGGTAACAACAACAACAGCAACAACTATTACTACTACTAGTACTCTTCATCCAGAATTTTAGTAAATCTTATTACAGAAAAAATAGGAAATGTCAGGTCTATTGACTAATGATCTTAGGGATTATTTCTAAGGACATGGGTACTTATCACAATTGAAATTATTTGGAAGGAGAGGAAGCCTGCAGAAAGGATGTTGTGTTGCTTGTGGCCATGCAACAAAAATCAACTGTCCTATTATTTGGTTTCAGACTTCTATTCCCTCAACAGCTTACAGCTTGACCTGTTTGAAACTGAAAGCAAAGTTTGCCCCTTCTATACAGTGTCAGAGATCAAAGATAAATTGTCTGATTATACATTTTTTATATATATATATTTGTATATGTATATATGTATATAAACAAACACTGTATTAAACTTTATTTATGGCAAAAGCATATTATTTACAGATGAATTTAGAGGTAAATACAGGTGTGAAATCAAACAACACTCTTTAGTAATGCTCATTTGCTCTCAGAAATCTTCAGAATGTGGTATTTCTATTTATTTGCACTTTTAAAATCTAACTGCTAATTTTGACACAAGAAGGTTTTGCATTCTAGCTTTGAACAACTTAATTACAAATTGAGAACAACTTTAAAAGAGTTTCAAAAGTTAGAATAAGTAAGAGTATTTTGAAATCCTAAATTCAAATTTACTGCACTGATTGAATTAGATTAGTTATGACATATTTTACTTTGAAGCTTTAATGTTTAGAATTCCCTCTTTTTTTACAGATGTCCAGCAGTATATCAGCAAAGCTTTTCCCACAGCATTTTTAAAGAGAAGCTTTTTCTGTGCAGTAAGAACTCTTAATTTATATATTTTGAGAATATGTATCTAAAGGACAGCATTAAATTTAACATTAAATTAATTTCATCATCAAATTATTTTGATGTGTAGAAGTTTGGAGTAATGTGGTGAGACTGAGTTATTTAATCTCTTATAGCTGCTTTGAGTTGACAGATACAAAAGAAATGTTTTAACAGGTACATAGATGTTTCTCAAATACAACTTACTATTTACTGAGGTCTGTCTAATTTAGAGGCTTTTGTGGTAGTGCCATAACATTTGGCATGCAAAGCTATTCTTTCTATTTCTATCTCAGTACGTTGCCAGAGTAAAACTTAGCAAGTTTAGAATTGTCTTTAAGTGAATTGAAACTGTTCTCTTTAAAAGCATACCTATAATACATGAAAAATACGTTTATTGTTACTTTCACACAAAGACTGTGTTGCAAAAGAGGTATTTGAAAAAAAAACCCAAACAAAACCAAACAACACAAGTAATTTGATTTCAGTAATACATTAAAAGGATGAACTAGTTTTTGGGAAAGTCACAGGGATATATTATAAATCTATTTCTTGTACATTGTATAATTTCTTTGGGAATCCTCATATGGACAAAATAAGTGCACAGATTTGCTTGCAGCACTTGAGTCTAAAGCTGTGGGTGAACTGAGGAAGATGAAGCAGTAGCTGAAGTCATTAGTTTGACTTTTGGAAAAGAAATGAGAGATGAAGGCATATGAGGGCAAGGGCTAGTTAATAGATTCCAATCATATCCACAAGCTTATCTGTGAAGAAGTTGAATTGTTTCCTATATATTTGTGTATTCATACCAATTAATTTTTTTAACTGCTTAAAGGTGTGGATTTTATTTATTGTTCTGCCAAAAGCACTCGCAAAAGAGACAGATACTTCTACTTGAATTAATAAGTAATTTCGCTACCTCTTTGGCTATTTCTTATCTAAACGTGAGTTTATCTATACAGAATCTGTACGCTGGTTTTGCCTTTTCACGCCGCTCCCGCCGTCAGTGAGATAAGACCAAGCCAAAAGCGTGAGCTCCCTCTCCTGGTTGCTGCTGGGGCTCTGAGCCCTTCGCCTCCAGGCGTTCCCGGCAGTAAAATTGAGACACGAGCTGCAACTTATTTCAAGCAATTACACTTCGAGTCAAAAATATAATCAAGTGCCGATTAAAATAGATTAGAATTAATCTTCCAAATGCATCAGAAGTATAAAACTTTCATTTGAAATGCTCAGACATTCTTCAGCAACCGTAGTCTTATGGAGAAAGAGTATCAGATAGACTAGAAAATAATATACTAGACAGAAACAAGTTTTTACTTTCTGTGATTTCAGATACTAAGTGGAGAAGTGAGGCTGCATATTAAATAACTCTAGTTATTTTGTAAAACTCAGCAGTAAACTAATATTCCCTCTCTCACTTCTTTTTAGCCACCCCCAAATTTTAGGCATAATTTTTCTCAAGATCCATTAACTTTTTTTAGATCTCAGCAGAATAAATCATGGAACACCTAATCTAAAGTTGGTCCTTGAGCTGGAGATTAAACAAGGTAACCTCTTTAAGTCCTTCCAGCATACATTGCTCTATATGTGAAAGATTAAACTTTTGAAAAAGTTAGTATAATATAGCCTTTAACCCTATGTTCATCTTGAAAGGCCTTTTAGATTCCAAGACAGAAAACGGAATTCTGCTTGTGTAGAAAGAGAAGCCTGGGTCCTCTCTCTGCTCTTTGACCCTTAAAGTACCTGCAGGCCTTTCCTAGAGGAGAAGTGTGATACAGGGGCAGAGGACAAGGCTGCAGATTGGGCATTAAGGAAAATGGCTGCATGTCCACTGTACTAGGTACCATCTATTAATAAAGTTGTGGAAAACCACAGGCAGCTCATTTCAAAAGCAATTTTGTGCATCATCTCTTAGATTGGGAAGTCAGGTAGTGGTCTCTGACCTGCCTCTACACTGAGCAAAGGCATCACAGTCTAGATGACAGGGAATGGTTTTAACACCCTTCATTGTGACCAACAGTTATCACAGAGCTGCTTGACATAACCATTAACTGCATGGGAGAGAGAGCAGATAAATGTGAACTCTCCTTACTTCCCCAAAATAGTAAACAGAAGCACATAATTTGTTTGAAAGAGAAATTTCCAGTGTCAGAGGAAACTAGGACAACACAGAATACAACAAGAGTGAGAAGATGGTACAGAGTAGTAGCCATTATTTAGGCATTCTTGATATTTCCCTCCAGTACAGCTTACCTCCTTCTATTAACAGTTGAATTAGTTTGAAAGCTTGTTCTTTGAAGGCTAAACTTAACCTTTGTGATTGTTTCCATCCCTTCTCTCTCTCCAGTGTCCAGTATTTTCTCATTTCTATAGGCCATGGAGGGATATGAAGTTTATTTTTCACCTGATGAGTTTGAATTATATGAAAAAGCAGTGAGATCATTTTGATCATCTTGACACAACAGATTCCCATCATTCTGCCATGGACATGTCAGGTTACATGTGTTTGAGCCTGTGCTCTGATTTCCATTAAGGGTAACTGTCAAAGAAAGGACATGCTTTTTCTACTAATCTTCTGGAAAACTTCCTTTACAAATATGGTGCCAGAATTATTATGAGATATATTTCAAGAGGGGTTTTTTGGGGAGTTACTAAAGCCCAGTCTACAAGGGGCAATTCCAAAGGAACCCTCTGAACTTTTTAAGAAACAGGGTGACTAAATCTGTCAAATATTAGCAGTGATGAAACCAGCTACAAGGTAAGCAGATATGAGAAGGAAGGTTAAAAAACATCCTGATAGTTCTATGATGATAGTCCTGATGAAAACATTGTATCCTCAGATAGCCTGGTCGAAATACCTTTGATATACTAGACAATTTTTCAGAAAATAGAAAAAAATCACAATCAGAAGCTACAGAGGTCACTTGGAGAAACTTCTTGAGATTATTTTTGCAAGTTGACCCCCTATTTACCCAGAGGAACTTACATTGCAAATGCCATTTGTAAAACTGGCTTTGAAGTCAGTGTGTGTCTTACAGGTTGCTTTGTTCAGGGATACATGCTGAAAATGCTGAGCCTACAATATAGTTCATGGGATTCATGGTACTACTGGCCCTTAATGGAGCCTATCAGAAGAGTGAAGAAAGGCGTGCAGCTGATATTACCTTTTCCAGATGCTGTTGTAACACTGCCACAATAGTTCTTAGATTGATTTTGTAGTATAATGTAAATTAATTATAGTTATAATAGCACATCTGTAACTTTTTTATCCTTTTGATACTTAAATTGGCATGATAGCAGTACATAGTGCACAGAAATGAGGCAGTACTCCTTCAGGTTTATGAACCACCTGCATCTTCAGTACTTCAGCAGTCACCTAGATGTTGCCAGGACAACAGAATATAGATATAGTTAGTCTGCATATTTTTTTAATATGTATATGGTTTTAATAAACTGGAGATTTTTAGAACTCATTGCTGATATAAATGCCTTAGAAGCTTCCCGTATAAACAGCATTTATGAGATAGCTGTGCACGATTCACTTGCATTCAAACCCTCAAGGCACCATTTACCACTCTAAGCTCTCTGCAGGCAATGAATGGAGAAAAAAACCTGCTTTGAAAGCACCCTCACCTTAGGTACTCCTCTGCCATTATACCTGGCTTTGAGACACACCATGGAAAATACTGGAATTTGGTTTATTTGTCACCAAAGGAAAAAAAATCCAATAATTGAAGTGGGTTATAGTTATGAATCATAGAGCTCACATAGAGACAAATAAAAGTTCAGGGAATCATTTCTTTCCATAGTTGTCTTAAGTCTGTAACTGTAGGGGCCCATCTTTCAGTCCATACTCTATTATGCTAATTTTAATTTAAGTCAGTGGAAATTTTGACTCGCAGGGGCTGTATTATGACACAGAATAGGGGTGTTTACCTGCCTCTCTGTTTCTACATTGAAATACCTGATCTGGCTTTGAGCAGATAAATCTTTCAGGACAAATGTAAAGCTGAGCTAGCTTATGCCATAGAATCGCAGAATCATTTAGGATGCAAAATACTCTTAAAATCATTGAGTCTAACTGTTAACCTAACACTGTCAAGTCCCATTAAACCATGCCCCTAAGCACCACATCTACAAGTTGTGCAAATTGTCAAGCGGCTGCATTAAATAGTTCTGCAAAGTAGAGATGTACTTGGAGAATCAGACATTGCTTTCTGAAACAGAAAAAGGAGCACAGCTTTAGCCATTAGGTTACTTGGCTTTTTATTTCCTATCATGTTTTTGATGTAATGGGGAACACTATACTCTGTTGACATGAAAGCCTGAGTTTTCAAGATGTGTTGTAAAAATATGAATATGATTACCCTACTCTCAGTTCTATCTGTGTTTTAGCATATTTGATCCTATCACAAAATGCAAAAGAAAAAAGTATTCCATATGCTGCCTGAAAAAATCCTGTGAGAAACATACACTGTTCATTAAAATACAGTATATGTTCTATGAAATCTAGGGTTTTTTCTAGCTTCATTTAATACTAGGTGTATCTGCTTTGCAATCGTAAATTCTTTTGAAATAATTTCTTCTGCACATTATGTTTGTCTGCTGCAATAATAACATGGGATAATATTTGCTGAAATGTACTGAATCCCAGCCAATATCTTGTGCCTTTACAGTCAAGTAGGTGTTCCAAATCATGAATAATAGGTTTTAGGGAAGAAGGCAGGTGAACCAACACCACTGGCTTTCCTTAGTGACTTCTTTCAGAAGAGACAGAAAGATCACATTTGGAGGTTGAGAGGGTACACTGCATCCTTCTGCCAGGACAAGGAAAACCAGCCAGCATCTCAGAGATATCTTATTAATATACCTCAAATTATTTTAATAGAAATACAAATAAAATGTTCTTTAAGTTGTAAGTAGCATGGATAGAGTTACTTACAGGCAAAGTTACTTTATTATTGTTTCCAGATGTAAATTTTTAAACAGAGAAAGGGCAGTTAGCATTTGGGTTCATTAAAAGTGATGTAGTTCAGGACTCATGCAGCCTCATGCTCTCTTTTGGATGAGAAAGGGAAGGCAGGAATGAGAATTTAGTACAATTGAAGGCTCTAGGAGCTTGGGTAGGATGTGTTACTTGAAAAGCAGCATCTGGACACATACACACACACAGCAAAAGTAATCGACAGTTCTGTTCTATGGCCAAAAAGAATTTGGAAAAAAAATGTTCTTTCAAGTTGACTTTTTTTCCTTGCTGCATCAAAACTAATGCATACAGAGCCATTTTCAAAGGAGGCAAAGGGAGACACAGCTGAAATTCAGAGCCTACTTCTCTGCAGGTAAGCAATTCTGAGGAAAATTACTGTGAATAAACTCAAATTTACAGTAATTGTGCACTAGAAATGATTCATTTTTCCTCTGATTGTTTGCCTCTATTATCTGCGGAGCTTTGCTGGCTTGCTGTGCTGATGTTAAGGGTGAGTATGGTCCCTAGAGGGTCACTCTCATGTAAGCCAGAGGGCCACAACAGTCATGCTCTAAAGTTATGGGCTTCTTCAGGGTTTGTGAAGGCATGGAAGCACTAATTAGAGAACCCTGAAGCCTAAAATGACACAGGAAGCAAGTCAGAGCAGGGCAGTGTACAAGCTGAGGCACCAGCAGGCAGGCCCTGGTAAGCAGCCTGCAGCAGATCCTCCTTCAGCCATGTGTGAGCAGCAGTGCTTGCAGCTGTTCCAAAGGTAGCACAGCCCTTGCCAGTATCTTTTAGCTGCTTTTTTTTTTTTCTGAAGAGCCAATGAATTTAGTGAGTGGGTTTTGATTTATTTTTGATCTTGCACGATAGCATTTCTAATGGAACTTCTGCTGTGAAGCATCTTCTACTGGTGATACTGATGAGTATAAACTTGAAAAAAAAATCTATTTTGACTTTTACATTTCAGGCCTAGTTTAGAGGGGTGTCATTTACAAAAGGAAGCACAAACATATTGTAAATTGTGAACTGAATAGAATTGATACAAAATCTATGAGATCTTTGTAAAATAAAACCAGCCAAAGACAAGAGTTTTATGGGGAGTATTTTAGTAAAGAACTGCCTAGTGAGATATGTTTTATCCTGTGAATTCCTTCAGGACACTGACTGTTTATATCTTTATCACCAAGGAATATATGCTGTATTCCTAATTCTGTGACTGTAGGCTCACATTTTCTGTAGCTGTCAAGAGGGTGCCACATGTGGAATTGAGTAACTCAAATTATAGGATTGTTATAAAAAGATCTCTATTGAAGTGTTCCAGCTTTAAAGCTTGTCCCTTGTTTCAGCACATAAATTTCTATGAAGGCAGATTTTGTCTGTAAATGGATGCAGCCAAATGTGTAGCATGTGTACACACATATATATATTACTTAACCAAAATAAAATTTTCATGAGTAAAATTTATTTTGGCTTTTCTTTATCCTGATAGTGTTACTGGTTTAAAAATATTTAACCAAAATGCACAAACTGTACTTCACATAAAACCCTCAGAAAATACAATAATGCACCACAGGAAAAGAGAATGAAAATAATCAATTAATAATTCATAACATTTCAGTTGCTATAGCAATATCTGCTGTGAAATTAATAGAACAACCAACACTACAAAGAACATAACAAAAATGTTATGTCAGCAATGCCTCTCCTGAAATCATTCTTGGATGACCTTCAGTGTAGGATTTTCACAAAGCAAGCCAGACATCATGACACATCTGACTCCATCCTTTGTTGTTTGTTTTATGCAACTGTCTACAGAAATCTTTCATTTCTTAATAAAAATATGATTTTACTGTTGACATTAATCCCACTGAAGCTGGTGGAAAGGTTCATATTGAATTCAGTAAATCCTCACCGGTCCTTCAGTCACACAAATATCAATGTGTTTTCTTGAAATAAAGCTGTGTTTAAGGATGCAATTGTGGCTTTTTCTGATGCAAAAGTTAGGCTCATAAAATACATGGCTATCAAGCTTCACCTTATGAAAATCTGGCATGCAGTGCAAAGGGATAGGGAAACTTAAATGCACTAAATATTCTTCTGGTTTAAAGATGACCATGCATAACTCATTTGTGGCTTTACTTCAGTCAACACCCTGCCCTTTCATGCATAAAGTCATCCAAGAGTCACAAGTAAGAGGGACATATTCTAGGGGGCCACAATTCCTTTGACACCTCTTTAAAATTATATGATAACTATAAATTGCAACTGAGAGGATCTGGTAAACCTGATGCAAAACTATCTAGACTGCCATACTCTCCTAAGTAGCTTCAGATGGTAATAGGCATTTCTGGAATTAAATATTTCTAAGCTGAGCTATTTTGCATTACCACCTCTTTGTTCCCTAAGCTGAAGATTGCTGAAACTGCATTAAATGAGGTGTCTAGTTCCTGAAGAAGCAGCCAAAAAAGCTATTTACTACCATTATCACCATTACATCTTGTGCTGCTTAATACTCCTTCAGTGTGACCCTGATTGCCCATGAAGATGCCACCAGGCCTGTGCAGAAGTGACCCCCGGGGTGGGTAGGAGTTTGCTCCATCTGAGTTCTGCTGCCTTGCAGGACTTTGCAATTCCTGCTCCGTACAAAGCCACCGTTCCATTTACACTCAGAGGTCATACCCTGACCTCTTGTGCCCAAAGCAATGCCAGTGCTACTGTCCTGTTTGCTCACAGTATTCTGCCAGGAGGTGAGAAAGAGGAACTCCAGGCCCTCTGGAGTCATTGGCTGTCACTTCCCCTGGGAGTGCAGCAGCTCCATCTTCAGTGCATGACAAAAGAAGGGCCCCTTTTGGTTAAACCCTGGGGATTCAAGAGATTGTATCCGAGGGGAACCATGAAGTGTGACTTCACAGCTTACCAAGTTGGGGAGACCAGGCCTCCTTGATCAGGAGAGCACACACCAGTTAATGCTAGTGGTAGATCTAGGCTTGGAATAACTGCTTTGTCTGATGGAGGCAGCAAATTGTCAGATTATACAGGAGCTGCATATCCTTCGTTCGGCAGAGAGCAGGTACCCTATAAGCAGAAATGTTTAGCAAGTGAAATAAGAGTACTTCTGTACAGTATGTTTTCAACTTTTCAGTTAATTCAGATTATGTTTGGATTTAAGAGAACAAGTAGTTTCTCCTTTTAGAGAATTAGATTAATGTAATTATATTCATGTAGTATTATATTACATGAAAATTAACTTAATTGTTTCATATTGCTTAAAATGATTTTCCATCCTGGGAAGACTTTCAAGATTTTGATGGTTCTGTTCATCCATTATTAGGGCACTATGCTGAAATTTCAGAATGGTTGTGAACTTAACTACTACTTTGACATGAGTTGTTCTTTTTGATTGTTTCTAAATATGTAATTCTGTTTTAAAGGATATTATTTCAGCTGTTGCTGCCTTACATTTTAAGATGATATCTTTGAAAGAAGAACTGAACTAACAGAAAATTAGTTAGAAAATAGTCTAAATAACTATTCTCAATACTTTTGAAATGTTTTCCTTTTTTTATAAGAAATTCAGTGCCTTTGGCTCATCTCCCCCAGAAAATTTCAGTTTAAATCATTTTGTATCTTGTGGTAAAAACAACTTTCTTAAATTTTCCATTCACCAGCATTCTTAATCCTGGAGGAGTAGGAGCTCATTATTATTTCTTCCGATGTGATGATGGATAGGCAGTCTACTTTTGTACTTTTAAAATGTTATCTGATGGTTAGAAACATAAACATAATACAGTATCTTGAAACCCACAAATGCTTTTGTTATTGAATAGAAGAATGAAACAAAAATATAGTTTGTTTTCCTTTTCCATCATTGAGACCATGCAGTCACATTATAAAGATTACATGGTATTTACACTGGTGACACCACATAAGTATCTGTATCAATATTAGTTTCTGAAGTAATTGAATTTTGGGTCTCTTAAACATCAGAGATCTATTAGTGTCTGTCTTATAATAAAAACGTTAAAAAATCGACAAGGTGAAAAAAAGACTTCTAATGAGATGAAACATGCTCAGTTTTTTGATTTGCAGAGAATGCTTCAAGTGTTTTATGTTTTACAAACATTGTTAAAATCCCATCTGGTGTTTGTGAAGCATTTTACTATCTCCTGCTGGGCCAGGCAGACATTGGTTTTCATGTCTGTATGTTTCCAAAACACCAGGAAAAAAATTGAATGGACGTGGACCAAACACAGCATAATGATAGAATACTATATTTCCATTCTTCCACATTTGGGAACAGAGACAAATGTCCTTGATTCCAGAGAAGATCCATCAGTTCCCATAACTTCATGTGAAAATTGCAAAGGAGTAAATTTCTCTAAGTAGTTCAACATTCAACATCTTGTGCATGATATATTTTTGTGAGCAATAAATACATAATTTCTGTTTCAATTATATATTTAATTTTCAAGGGAATTAATTTAGAAAACATAAAACCCAGATGAAAATGTGCTCCATTTTTATTAATGCATTTTTTCTTTATGCAGTTGATTTTACAAATGAATTTTGTGTGAAAAATAAATAAATATGAAAACAGAGATGCAAAATACTTCTAATTTTGTACTCCTGGAGATAGCATAGTTCATACTGATGTCCCATTTTCTCTAAAGTTAATGGGAATAGAACCATTTCTGATCTTACACTGCCTCTAAAACTAGTATAGCTTTTCATTATTTCAATTTGGTTACTGAAGCAGTAAGACAGAAGAAAAGAGAATTAGAAGAAGAAAGGTCAGTGGGTCTGCACTAGCTGTTATTTGTAGAAGGGAGATAATTATCTAAAATGACATGGCAGTGATAGCATAGCTACTGCTTACAACTGCACTTTAATGGTTTAAGAAATATAAGTATTTCCAAACACATTTGTTGCTCTGAAGGTCCTAGAAAACCTTTCCCACATTCACTGATAATTCATAGAAAATGTAGATGCATAGCCAAAACAAATAAAAAAAAAATCTTAGATGAACAGAAGTACAAAAATAGAGTGATTGCTTTTTAAGATGCGGCAGTCATAACATTGGAACACCAGATGGAATTTTCCATAGATACTTTTGTGGCTTTTACCTGATAAATGGCTGACATTGTATCAGAAAACCTTTTCTGTGTGTGCTTCTGATTGTATATTTGCTATTTTCTTAAAAGACAGACTTCTGGTGGGAGTGTAATTCTTGTTGCATTTGTTCATCCTTAATTCCTCCACACAGAATTTGCACACACTGGGCCTGTCTTCCTGCCAGGAAATGTGGGGAGCAGGTCTACATGCAGACACATATTTCATATAAACGTGATGTGTGAACAGCCCAGGGAATTGATTGTGTGTGCAGATAGTCAGTAGGCACATCCCCCTTAGATGCAGTCTTGACACTTGTGAAGCACATTGTCCCTCTCATTCCAAGGCCTCTGGTCTCCCTCTTTACAGGTATCATATCCATTTTTACAGCCAAAGACTACGTGCAAGCGAAAGAGATCTTCTGGTGTGTACATAAAAATAATGGAAATTAGATTGTTCTCTGCTTCTCACTTTCTCTGACCAATGTAAAACTCCATTTCCTTTGCTATTTATAATGGTATTTTCAAATTGTTACACCAATTGTAAATGTCCTGATAGTCAGGATTCTGGATAAAAGGCATTTATTTCTGTTTGAGGCACTTTGCTGAGTCTGTATACACAGAGTGTGATAACAGCTTTATACCTAGCCACAAATCTGCACTATTAACTCTCTTGGAAACAGAACGGAGGGTAGACAAGCTCAGCCAAGCTGGTTGATGTCTTCTCCTTAAGGCAGATTTGCATTATAGGCATTTGTTCCATGAGGATCTGAATCTGTGGCAAAATGGAAGAGAAGGAAGAGTTGGAGAAAGATTAAAAGCTGAGGGAGAGTAAGAATTGCTAAAGTCTGTAACATAAAGGAATCAATTGTCTCTTTCAGCCCCTTTACTCTCTTTTGGGGGGATATGGTGGTCAGTAGTGAGGTCAGTAGTGACCAGCTGTGGGGGTGGGAGGAGTGAGGGGAGGAGTGATGGTAGAAAGGAGGCCAACTGCAGCTCCCCTGCAGGTGGGAATGATTATGGAAAGAATGATGACCTGTACTGTACAAGTTATTGATAGTACTTCCCAAAGGAGCTGAGTTAATAAAGCTGCAGCCAAAGTAAACCACATCCCTTGCACCTTGTCTTTCTTCCTGCACGTCCGGAACAAAACAATCAAAGACTATTGCCTCCTCTTCCCCCCATGCCTACCCCAACATCATCAAGTTTTCTTGTACTCTGTTTTACAGAGTTGTGTTATGTACAGATTTAACTTCTGTTTTCTGTTAAAAATACAAAAATATGAAGGTTGACTATATCCTAATTCTACTTTTCTAAAAGGCAGTATGTGCTCAAAGTGAAAAAAGAAGTAGAAAGCAAACAAGCAGAAATACTACCTGCTTAATGTAACAGTGTGCTGGTTTTGCCTTTAGTATCTATTCCTAGATCTGTGCTGATCTGCATTTCTCGAGATTGGGTGGGAATCACAGTGTTTGCATGGTATGATCTGTGAGGGGAGCTGACACCAAGCCTCCAAGTGATGGGCTTTGGAAGTCATGGTGCTTTTTAATAGTATGGATGTGTAGAAAAGGAGTTGTTCTGAAATAGAATAATTGCAGAATGGAACTCACTGAAGGGCTGAATACGAATCCAAATTCCAGACTTCTTGGTGTTTCCTGTTGATTTAGAGCTATTTTTTTTAGTGTCTTTCTTGTAAAAGTTTATATACTGTCCATTTTATAGACAAAGTTACTTTCAAGGTATTTTCCACAACAAACAGCGCATGACAATCCTGATCCTATATCAGATATTCCCATTTGCTTTTGCAATCTTAATTTTCCTTATTTCTACCACAGATGCTAAATGTCTTTCTTTGCTATGACTTGAGTTTCAAGCCCCATCAGTACGGAAGAACACTTGAACTAGTGAGGACTGAATGACTGGCTTCAACACCATGTTTATATTTAATAGTTAATTGCTATTGCTTTGAAATTTGGTTTGTCTTCTTCGAAGTCCATCACAGGATGCTGCACGTGCCAGAATATTGTTTTATTTAGACAGCAAACCCTGATGCTGTTGCCCTGGATATGATTTTTTGCACAATTTTTTCTACAGTACGGAAGAACACTTGAACTAGTGAGGACTGAATGACTGGCTTCAACACCATGTTTATATTTAATAGTTAATTGCTATTGCTTTGAAATTTGGTTTGTCTTCTTCGAAGTCCATCACAGGATGCTGCACGTGCCAGAATATTGTTTTATTTAGACAGCAAACCCTGATGCTGTTGCCCTGGATATGATTTTTTGCACAATTTTTTCTACAGTCCACTTAGCCCATTACTGAAGTATCAAAGTTCTTCCTGAGTATTTAGAAGTAAAAATACCTGTAATGATATAAGCTTCTCCTTTTCTCCTTTTCTTTGGTCCAGAGTGTAGGAAAAAGATCATTATTTTATAGATTGGCTAAATGAACACTTGTGTCCCTGTGTATGAGATTGAGTGTGGCTGTATCTATACTGAGAACTCACAGTGAAAGGTGTATTGACTATACAGCTACTTCTGAAGTTGGTGACACTTCTGCTCATTCTTCTGTAAGTCTTAAAATCAAGATTAGTGTTTCCCAGACAAGGAAGTTGTTTCATTCATGGGGAGTGATCAGCTGGAATTGGGTTTATTGTCCTGAAACTAGGTGTGCTGATAAAGAAAGCTTGGGAGTCACTTATCTGGGTCAAACTATGGTTAAATGACACTTGAATGGAAGATAATATTTATAGGTAGGTTTATTGGTTTATTAGTAAAGAATTTTCTTTTAAGTTCAAGAGGCAAGGAGTTGAAAATTGAGAGTTGAAAATAATAGGCATTGGCTGCACAGCTGTTTACTTGCAAGTCAGGAGTTTTGTGTGTAGCTGCTATTTGGGCATCTGTTGTTACTGTAAAATCTTTACATCTTCCTGTAACAGTACTTCTCAGTCTTTTAAAAGTTGAGCTCATTTCCAAAGTAAAATCAATTGAACCCATTGCTTTTTCATGAGCTTTCAACTTCAAACACGTTAGCATATGTGTATTCTGGTTTTTCCTTATTATATGCCATTTTTTACTGTTTACACGCAAATCACTGGGTTAAGAATTCCTTCTAAAAGCACTTTTTCCTTTTTACTTGCACTAGTAGTGAAATAGTGAGCAGTACTGGCATTAGCACCTCTAGCATTTGGTGGATTTAGTACATGTCTAGGAGTTAGAGCTGCAGGCAGATCTTTCTGAGCCAATTTCTTCCTTTTTTTGCAGACAACAACCACAACCACAAGAGTTAGAGCTTTGACTTTTACTAATGACTTCTTAGCCTCTGTTAGGGTAGGTGCCCACCAAGGTTAGTCTACTTCCTAAGGAATGGTCTACATTTTGAGAAATGTTGTTCCATAATAATGACTTAATGGTAGGCAAGTGGAGAACTCATTTCACACATAAGGATTAGAGCTTTTACAAAGATACAACATTTTGCAGACTTGATGATGATCTTGGATAAAGTTAAAAGGAGGGTATTTGTTTATATTGACCAAATTCCAACATTTATTTAGACCTAATTATACATAGCTCTAAACGTCTTGATCTCTATTATTTCCCAGTAAGTGGTGCAAAATTTCCTTAAAGTTCTTTTTGTTACCTTGGGTTTTACCTGATTTGCAAATGTAGGAGTCTATCCCTATGATGAGAAAGCCTTTAGGGAGGGGATCATATCTATGAAGTATGGTTGTATAACTGAAGCTTTAGGTATCAAAAGTTTTGAATTTGTTGTTGCAGAATTTTTTCTACCAGTTACTGATCCTCAGTATGTAGGAAGTTTGACTAGTGGATCCAACTGGGGAAAAGTGAGCAGGCCAGATGTGGATCTTTGCTACCCTGCCTCAATCTCCAAATTTTCTTAGGAAATAATAAAATTACACAGCATGGATGTGTACTGATGAAAGATCTGTATACAGCAAGATCTGCCCCAGCATTAATAACCACAGTAGAGACCAACGTTCATTTCAGCAATTGTTTTTAAGCAGCTGGGTCAATGATATTTTTGACAATGTGAATGGCAAGCATTAAAATTGCTTTCACAAAAGTGGTTAGCACATTGTACCACTAATTATATGATTACAGGGGAGCTATTTATCAATTTACTTTTACAGGAACTGTTTATTTTGGACTTAGCCTTTGAGTTTTGCTGTAGTTTGAACCAGAGCCTTTCACAGAAGGAAGCTGTTAGTAGTGGCTAGTTTATAGAGTTTGGGGCCCAACAAAAATACCTCAGAATCATCCAAGGCCAGACGAGGTTTTATGAAAGTCTCCTAATTCCACACATGAAACTTGAGTTTAGTTTCAACTAAAAAGTGAGCAGATTTTTTATTTCTAGGTTTGGTATCATGCAAGCATAGGGTGACAACTGGTGACACATAGAAGAAGATGTGTCCTTTGTTATATCTGCCTTAGCTCCCTTCTCATATAGGCACCTGTTCTTTGGTTTTTAGCAGCCATGACAATCCAAAGACAATCTTTGTGCCTGCTTTCTGGAACATAGTGGCTTTGAATGTAATGGCTTTGATAAAGGACAGAGCGATAAACCAAGTTTCCTTTCATTAGAACTATGAATAAGGACTGTAATGTGTCCAAATCTCCTGCTGGGCCTTCTAGTGATGGCAGGGGGAATTTTGCATGATAGGTGAAATACGAGTGTTTCACCAAAACTGAGCACGCACAGTGCTCAAGTGAATTAAGAATGTAGAGCAATGAGGTATTAGAGGGAACAGCATGTACTAAACCTATAGCCAGAATGGCATTAACCAATACTGGCTGGCCTTTTTGCAAGTTAATTCAGGATTATATGGAATGGATTGTTCTCAAACCTGGGATCTTATGCCCTGTACTCCTTTTGGAGAAATCTGTATATGCAGAATAAAAGCAGGGCAGCATGTCCTGAGCTTGTAGAAACAAGTTGCATTGGTTTAACTTAAATTTTTAAATAGTAATTTCAGTTAAGCACTCTGTGAGGATATTTCCCTTAGTTTAAGTACTAGATACTTACTGACCTGAAATAGGAGGGTTTTCAGAGCTGTTTATATAAGAAGTCTCACTGAGTGCTGAGGACACTAGCTAGCTGAGCCAAAACAGAGGAACATAGCATTTAATCACAGACTGTTATTTAAAGAGCCTCTTTGAATGAATACACTTATACTTTCATAAGAGTTAATAATTGGTTCAGTCCAGAGACTAAGGGCTAGTCCTTTTGAAAGTTGCTTAAAAATTAGGCACCTTTAAATTAGGCACTCTAGACTGTACCCCACATCCTGTGCTAAGTGCTGAGGTTAGCTGTGCTAAGCATGGGGAGAGAGGATAAACCAAATAAACATCTGCAAGAGACCCATACAGGCAGCTTTCTGCAGAGGGCCAGAAAGAAGCATTAGGAATCTTGATTTTCTGCTGAGGGAACAAATCTGGCTTACATCTTCAAAGGGTTCATATTTGCAACCTTGGATGCCTGTCTAGAACCCTCTTCATGAAAGATACTCAAATTTCCATGTATTTGATTATACATTTATTGATAGTGTGACAGTCATCTACTTCTCTTAATTGGCTGACAGCTTAAGGACTAACAATCTGAGGACTTGAAAGAGTTGAGCGTGCAGCCATTGTCTTGAGGGGCAAACGTGCATGCAGGCAAGTGGACTCTGAAATGAACATTGCAATCTTGGTCTCTTTGTGATCTCATCAGGAATTTGGTCATAGCATGCAGAGTCTTCAAGTTCAGGCTGTACTCATCAGTTTTGTTTTGCCAGGGGTACATGGAGGTGATGGTGTAGACCAGCAGTTTGTTCCACTTTGGGTTGTGGATGTGGGGAGGCATTTGCTGAGAGTCAAGAGTTCCATACAACCAAGAGCAGGAAACAGTAATTTCTTACTTCCCACAAAATGCCTTTAAACTAAACCATGCCTGTAGTGTTGAAGTTGTGACACCATCCAGAAAAGCATTCGAGATACTCAACCCAAAAAGCCAAGAAGAAACCTGTTTGTGTGCTTCCTCTTTACATATGATGCAGTGATAATTCTGGAATTTTGTCCTTGTTCCAACCTCAGGATCAAATACTCCATCTGGTTGGGAAATGGTCTGTATTGCTACCACTCAAAAACATAACCTGTGCTGTAAATTGCGGTATCACATCTGATCTTTGTAGGCATGAGAGCTTCTGTATTAGCCAACAGCACCAGGGGTACAATCTGAGTGCTCTCTATTTATGTCTCTATGTTGTTGAATCTGCATTTCTATCTTCCTGGGTAAATGATGTAATATCTTTAAAAGGGAATAACCCACCTCAGGTTTTTTTTAAAAAAATAGACATGATATCTCACGATTCCTGCCTCTAGAAAGCGCAGCTCCATGAATATGTGATAAAAGTCTCTCTGAATGTCTGTAGCATTTAGTTACTTAGAGGTTTTAAGCTAGTAGAACAGGTTTCTTCTGGGTCCTGACCATAAATAGGCTGGAAATACCAGAAAAATCTCAGAATCAATTTTTTATATATATATATATATACATATACTGGTCAAATTTAGGCAACTTCAAGATTAGGCAACAATTGATGAGTCTTATTTGGATTCCTATTTTAGTCTCATGGTCTCAGTTCCAACTTTAGCCTTGCTTTAAGTGTCTGCATCCTTCCTGGATACAACACAAAGGCCTTAGAGAACACTCATGCCTCTGTTCAAGTGTTCATGCTTTTGCATGGAGGCCCTGAGGAAAAGGTGATATTCTTTAGTGTTCCTCAGACTCTGTACTATGGTGTTGTCTCTTTGTTTTCATTTTTGAATAAAAAAGCCTGATAGGTTCATGGTGGTCTGTACAAATCTCAAATGTAATTAGTTTGCTCCTTTCCCTGTGTTTAGGGCCCAGCTACTCCAAAGAAAGTGTTTGGAGGTCTTTGGTTTTTCCAGTATGATTTTGTTCAGATCCCATTTTTGCTTTTGTGAAGTCAGGTATAAGTTAGAAGAGTGCAAAGTATGTCTTTCTGTGCATGTAAATTTTATTTTTCAGAGCTAATTAATCTAATCTCAAATATCACAAAATCCTCACTTCTTAGCATTTACTAACCTGAGATTTGTAGAGTGAATGAAATGAAAAGAAAGGGCAGTTGTTACAAAAATACACAGGGACCTTCTTTTGAATAATGTTGACCTAGAAGCTATGTACACATATTTCTTTTGTCAGAAGAAATGTTCCAAAAGGTGAATACAATAGTTCTGTACTTTCTCAGGGGAAACTTCAAGTAACAATTATGTTATTACTATTCAAAATTTTATATGTATACACTAAAATGGAAAATGTGTTGCATTCACTAACTTGAAAATAATATTCTTGCTTCTAAAACTTACTTTAAATCTCTCCCACCTTTCAAAGCAGAGAACCTGCAGTTAATCTGTCAGGAGCACTAAAGCATTAGACAGCTATCATTGACCTTTTAAGTTGCTCTCAAATTCTAAACACTGAAATTGTGAAAGCAGTTGATTTGTGTTTAAGAGCTTACATCTCAGGGTCATTTTATGAAATATAGAAAATAAAAAGGTAGCTGTTGCCTGTGGGCAATTATTCAATGAATAACTTCAGCCTGTTAAATACTTGTAGTAAAGGAACACATATTTGAGTCATAGAAAGGACTGCAAAAAGATTGGTACCCTTTCTCATCACCAATTCTGAGGGAGGATTGTGTCTGATACTTATGTTGGTTTCTATCTATTAATTTCTAACCCAAAATTAAAATTCAATTTAATGTGAACTAAGTCCTCTGTCAAGAGGACTTGCCTGTTGTATATTCATAGAAACCTGTGCCAGGGAAGTCATCTCTGACACAGCTTTCCAGTGCAGAGGGGTGATCTGGGCAGACAGAAATCCTGTGACTGGAAATCCCTTTGCTGGGAGGGCTGCCAGCCTGCAGCACTGATGGCAGAGAAGCTGCTGTTGGTAGCTGTGCTGCTCTCTGCAGTCTGGCTGCTGGTGCTGAGCAGCCCAGGGAGCTGGATCCCCAGGCCCACAGCAGCATCCTGCATTGTGACACTTTTCTTCATTTAGAGGGAGGAAAAGGAAGAGTTAATTTTAGTCTAACATGCAAAACTTGTCTTTCTGTGTAGTGTGTGAAGCATAAACTCAGTGGGAGGTCCATGCAACAGAGGCTGGCTCTGCCCCATTAGCATTCTGGTCATACTTTAGAACAACATAAGCAGACTTAGAGCTTTTAAAAACGTTTTGCACTCATCTGCCCCACAGCTGAATTCTCTGTAGAGAAGGGGCGTTGTGCCATGCTAAGGCTGGGGTATTTAAATTTCTTGGCTGTGTATTTTCTTGTAATTATTCTTCCCTTCCCCCTCTGCCCCCTGTGCCTCGCCCATCCCCCTCCCCCCCAGCTTTTAGAAATAAATGTGAAAAATTAAAGGCCATTAATTCAGTTAATGGTAGCTTGAAAAAATTGTTAATTTAATGTCTGCTCATGAACAAGGTCATAGGAAACTTCACTGACCTCCCTGGCTTCCTCTCCATGGAAGGAGAAAGGGTTTTGCCTGTTACTTCCATCCTCACAAGCTGAAACAGGCTGTGTTGTCTGCAGATCGGCCCAGCCATCTGCACAGGTGAATTCTGTATCTGGCAAAGCCAGGGCCCTTAAGCAGGACGGTGTGTGTTTTAAAGAAACCCTTGTAATGGAAGCCAGCTCAATCCCAATGACCCCTACTGCAGGTTCTTTTAAAATTATGAATTATTTCTCTTCTGTAGTGATGACACTTCTGTATTTTTCACTTTTTACTTTCTGAACCTTGCTGGAAATGTATCACATTGACTGAATTAATGGATTGACTGAAGGAACTGAAATGTTTTTTTGCTGTTTTGATTAGAAGGCATGGAATAATGTGCTTTATAGTAACAGTTTATTTTGTTTAATTCTTTCTGCAAAACTTGAACTAAGTTTTCAAATTCCTGAGAGGTTTTTTTTCAGGCAAAGCTATTCAAGCAATTGGGTTTGCACTAAGCAGAAAATAAAATATTCAGAACTGTTTTGGGTTTATGCCCTCTAGAACCACAATTATGTATCTAAACAAGAAGTTGATTTTGAAATAAGCCACAGGTTTTAATAATGCTCAATGTTCCCTTCTGTGTAGGGAGTGTTGCAACTAATCGCATCTCTCAGATCAAGGCATAAGTACCTTAAATATGGATCAGAAATGGATCTGGCTGAAAAGACTGGCTCTACACTCTCACAAAGCTTTGGAGGGTTTAGATTTTGGAACCTGATTTTGGTCAGGATTGTTCTTTGATATCCTCAGATGAAAGGGAGACTATAAATGTGAAGAGCAAATTCTTCTGCCTCGGTTACACCAGTGTTACTGAATTAGTGCCAGTGTGGTCACATGCTGTAGCAGGGTGGAAAATTTGGCCCAGAGTGTTTATTGTAAGTAGCAACAAGGAAAAGAAACCTATTGAAGAGAAGAAACACAAAACTGTAAATGGCCAGGCAACAGGACTCATGCTAACTTTATTTGCCAGACTGATGGTTTACTCCAACATTAACATTTTACGCAACCAAGCCAAATTCACTGTGTAAAACATTTTATTGCCTCTCCTGCCCTTTGCCTTTTCCAAGAGATTGAAAGGCACACATAAAGACCCAAAACTGTTTAGCTATCTGTATTCAATAACCCTACTGGCTTATTTACTACATAAAGAGCAAAGAAACCAGCTAAATATTTTAAGATGATAGAGAATGTAGTGCAGATTCATAAGTCTACAATTCATAGTCTACAATATCTGAATGTAGTGCAGATTCATAAGTCTACAATAAAGCTTTAATTTTTCAATTAAAGCTTTATTGTAGACTTATGAATCTGCACTACAGATTTCTAATAGCAAACAATAGAAGTGAAAAATAAGAGGTTTTAATGCATTAGTTATGGGTTGGCAATGGACAAATATGTGGTGCTTATTCTCTGCCTAGCATGGCATGGCATCAACCTTAGGTCCCCACTAAAACAAAAAAGCGGAAAGTCAAACAACAGTCATGTCAAATTAAACCTCGTTTTGTTTAATTTTTCAAAGTGATTCATTTAGCTGGTTGGCAGAGAGTCAAAGTGATAGCTAACAATAGTTCATTTATTTAATGTTACTTTCAGTACCCTGTAGCCACTCCACTGCATCAGAACTTATCTTCTGTAATTCTCTTTGAGCTGTGAAGATAGGCCAGGAAACTGGAGTAGGTCAGGTGTGCAAGAAGGCACTGCTCACATGATGGGGCAGTTTGGGCTTCATGGAGCTTAGTATTGGGAATGGATTTTCAAGAAAAGGTAAAGCTTACTTTTAATTTGAAAAGTGAATAAAACTGATATCCTTATGTTTCATGTTTGCTGAGTCTCAATAGACAAAAATAAAAGAGCTCAGTTTATAAAGTAAAGCAAAGTGTTGTGTAAACTGCCAAAGCTTCAAATTGTGAGAGCAAACAATGAAAACAAGACCTTTCTTGACTACATTTTCTCACCAGTTATAAAAATGTGGATATGTTAGTCTCTTGGCGATGTCCATTTAATTCTATTTTCTTAATAGGATTGAAAAACATGAGTCTGATTAGAACAAACAAGCAAGTCTTCAGTTTTGCACAAATGTGAGTAAATGTAATAAGCACTTTTTAAGTTTGTGGAGCTCATAGAGATAAAGTGAAGCAAGGGTTTTTATGTCAATAAAGTCAGTTGATACAAACCTAATAATCAGAGAGGAAGCAGATCAGTTGAGTAAGAAGGTAATATTTATAGTAAGTGTGAGTGTTGATAGCAAAGTTTTTTCTGTTCTGTTTAATAGAATTTTGTGTGACTGTTGAATGGTGTTTGATCAAGGAGCTCTGGCATAGGTTGTTCACCTAATGAAAACAAGAGTAGTGTGTGACAGTTCTCTGGCATTTTAAAATTGTATAACATGCAGTATGACTACATACAGAAACACTATAGGGAGGGGGAAAATATGAGCAGTCTCCACATGTAAGACATCTGTTTAAATCTCATGTATAATGTTTGTTTGTTTCCTTCTTTGTTTGTTATAAAAACTGGATGAGTTTCATTTCAGTTATTATGTTTTCCATCTATATTTTCCATATATTCATGCTCACACAAGGTGATCTGTAAAAAAAGATAACATCTTTAAAATATAGGAACCATGGATTGTATATGAAATAAAATTTTCTATTATTCAAGTCTGGTGAGGATTATCCATGTGCTTGCAAGGGACAAGTTTTCCCAAAAGCCAAGTAATCCTTTCAGTGCTGTTCTATAACTATGCTCTATCCATGCCAAAAGTTCTTGTGCCTGTGGTTCATGTCTAGTTTTATGAGGGTCTTTTGCCAGAGGAAGTTATTTTAGAACAAATTTCAAATGCTGTTTTTTCTTTAAGAAACATAGTAACCTTTTATTTAACTTACATTTATGAAAAGAAATCCTTCTGATAAAAGAAAAGCTTTTTTGTTTGTTTTCAAAAAATATGTATTGCTGTTGCTAAATAGAAGGATTCTGTTAAAAAAAAAAAATTTTGAGAAAGAGCACTGGTCCATCATCCCTGATTCTCTATCAAGGATCTTTTTGTGATCCTTTTGTTAAAACTTGTAATTTTTACTCTCTGAATTGCATTTTATTATTCCTTGGTTACTGTATCTTTAGTGTGTTGAAGGAGGCTTGTGTTTTCTGATATCATGGTGAGCCAAGCCCATGGGAATTTTTGGTAAGTAGGAGTCTGCTGTCAGTCAAATCTAGAGTGAACTGCCATCAAAAGGAACCCTCCAGTCTAACAGGGAAAAGAAACAATCTTTTCTCAAGAAGGATGTACATTATAAAAACAATACAGTGTCCATTAAAAAGTACTTGACTTATTTCTGGTGGGTTTTACAGTGATGTGAAATGTAATGGAGTAAGCCAAGCTCTAAATGTGTATTGCTCACCACAGTAAAGTGAATGCACCATGAGCACTCTACTCCAGTGAGAGTGCTGGAAAGGCTGCTGGTATTGAGAACATGCCCATTATAGTGAGGGTCAAGAGCCACTCTGCTGTAATAGAGGCCTGCACTATTTTAAAATAGAAAAACACTTAAGAAATGTAAAATCAATACAGCATTGGTTAGGGCTAACATACAGGCAATGTAAAAAGCAAACCAAGCATAATTGTATTGTTATTTATTACCAGTGTTGTTTATCCTGATGTAGATGTTATGATGTTAGATAGAAGTATAAATAACATTTCCTCCCAAAATTTAAAACTAAATGCCTATGTGCAGAAAAAGCAAACCCACAGGAAGGGAGGTGCCAGGATTATTCATGCCAATGTAAAAATGTCCTGCTGTGTGGGGTGCTGGTTGTTTTGGCATTAGATTTACAGGACATTTTATACTGTTGAAGTGTATATTTTGAAAATATAACCAGAGGCTAAAATCCACTCATGAAATTGAGTTTTTCCTTTGACATCAAAAGGGCCATGGTTTCACTCAGGTAGGTACTTTTGTCAAAGTAAAAAAAAAATGCATGCCTGGGGAGAGTATTAGTCAGTAACTGAGAGGCAACTAATAAAGTTTTATAGTTAACCTTCTTAGAAGTTCTTTTAGTACTGGAAATAAGCAGGAGCCAGTATCAAGGTTATGCTTAAAAACTGCAGCCTGAAGTATGTTTCACCTTCCACCACCAAGAAGTGTAGAACATTTGGTTGGCTTTTGTTCTGGAATCACTTCACAAGAAATTTTAGTTCAAAACATCAGAGTTTTAGGTTCCACAGACTCCACTCATAAGCATGCAAAGGCGACAAAAGAAGTATTTACTAAAAGGAGGAGGTTTCTAGACTGGATTATAGTTTGTGTTTACTTAGTGCAATGTGATACCTCCTGGATACTGCTGGGGTCAAAACGTTTAGAAAACTGAATGCGAGTCAATAATTTCCCCAATAGTCTGAGGGTTTTATTTTAATTCCTATAGTTTTAAATAAGAGTACAAAGAATCATGGTTTTAATCACTCTTAATTGCAGAAAAATATAATTACTTTCTCAAATAATCTGGTTCATTGCTTATACTAGAGAAAGATATTTCTTTGAGAATATGTCATTATGACAGATTTTCATTTTACATTTAATTTAGTTGTATTTTAGAAAATACCATTCTGAAGACAGAGTTACATCTCTGTGATGGTACTGCCCACACATTTCTTCACCAATGATTTCTGACACAAATGGAGAGCATTTGAAAGAATTAATAAACTTGTAAGTAGTTGGAGCAGCTTGCATTTAAGGAATGCATTATAAAAAATATCTTTAGACTGGGCAATTGGAAAATTCGTTAGAAGGATGCAGAGATTTAGACCTTTAGGTGGATTTAGTATTTCAAAAGGCCAGAGTTTGGTAAGTTGTGGGTACAGGACGTGTGTTTGGTGAGCAGCAACAGCTCTACAAGTGACCCCCTGTCATCTGAAACACAGAAATTATCTGTAAACACACCTCAGTCATGAAAAAACACACTAGCTTATGCCTCACTGGAAGTAATAAGCTGCCTTGCATTTAACCACCAGATGGGCATAGATAACCACAGAGAAGCAGTGGACAAACTATAGGTTAAAAGGATGATTACTTTACAGTAATTCTTCACTGTGTTCCTGCACTAAACAGAAGGATAGAGACACTTAGATGTATAATGAAAATATACATGTACAACAAAGTATAAATGAGATTGAAATAATGGAAATAACTATAACAGAAAGAAAAAAAATACAGGTTATTTTAATAAAAGAGCAACAAACACAGTAGTGGCTGTCCTTTTAGAGAATTTGCATCAAAATACAGATCTAGTAGTAACTACTATAAATCAAACTTACTGAATTAGTGATACTAATACGTCCAAAGACAAGAGCTTTGCCTCTGTGCAAGAAGAGGAAACTGCTGTGTGCAACTACAGATTTGTCAGTCTGGCTCAGTAATTCATGTAGTTTTAAAACAGGTTTTGAAAGGAAAGACCATTAAAGCTACAGATAAAAGGGAAGTGGAATATTGGTTTACCAAAGCAGTATGTGCCAAACTAACTTAATCTGTTCTATTCTGCTGGTTTTTTTCTTTTCTTTTAAATAGAATGACTTCATTTTCTAGAGAAAAGAAATAAAGGGGGCATATTCTGTCTTTTTACAATGCACTCATTATGCTGCTGAAAAGAAAACTGCTTACTTGCTTAGAGAAAGTAGAATTTAAGAGCACAAGTGAGATGATCATGGTAGATGATTTAGGACAGTATTGAAAAGGAACCATCTGTAGTAAGAGAAATCTTTTCCCTGATAGTCATAAAAGAAAAGTGGGAATGGAGTATCCTGATAGTATAGTATGGGGAAGCTTAGATAATCAGGATAGGCTATGAAAATAATTGTGTTGTCTTGAGAACTCAGGGAACTACACAGGAGATTCAGCAGTAAGAGCTGCAAAGCGTTTCAGAAAGGTACTATAGAGAAAATATAAAATATTATTGTAAGCTGAGAAGTCATCAGCTGGAAATGGAGATTATAAGGAGCCTGATTTCTGTTTATCAAAATACTAGATGGCTGGAAAACTCCATTCACCATTTTCACTATAACCTTTGTGTCTTATTATGCCTTCTTTTGCTGTGTTAAAAATTGAATTGTTATCAGAAATCTCTTCCCTACATGGATATTTGTAGAATATGATTCAGTAATTTTCTTAATTAACTAAAGGATTAGAGTTTCTGTCTCTCTCTTATGGCAAGTAAACTATTTCCAGACCATTTTCTATTCTTGTAGGTCTTTTCTGAGACCCTGCCACCAAGATTCCTTTAGAAGTGCAGACAGCAGAAATGATCAGAAATGATCTAATTAATACTGTATTACTCAGAAATTACCACTCCTGACACTGTTGTACATCCCTCTTTTCAAGGATGATGTTCTCTGTCTACACCACACAGACATTAGTCAATAATCACGATTTTGAAAAATTTTCCAGTGATGCTGTTTTTTAGGATAATAACCTTGTTCTTTTCAGTTTGACTTTTTGTCTTCATTTCTCATATCTCTCTCCTTGTATTTAGTCAGTTTAAAAAACTTGTTTATTTATGAAGCAATAAAGATCAGCCTGTAGAGATAGTTTGCCCCTACTCATGCTATTTCTGTACTAAGTGAAGGGTTATTTGTAATAAGGTGTGAAAATAAAACAGCAGTTTAGATACAAAGTGACTTTCCTTGGCTTTGTTATTAATTGACCCTACTGGTGACAAAGAAGGATCCAAAATTGTTGATATCTTTATGTACCAATTAGTTATATGTATTTATATATATATATATATATATATTTCAGTGACTTTTGTATGTGTATATACACATGTGTATGTGGAGGATATACATGGCTATGCCTTTATGTATTTTATGCATGCATAATTAGAAAACAGTGTTGATATGTGTAAGTCTTCATAGATACCCCCATTATAAAGCACCAAGGTTAAGTGATTTTGATCTTGTTTATTAGCATATTCCTATGAACAAAAATAAAAATTATGTCTCAATAATGAAATTAATTAATAGATCCTTTAAAAATAAGTTAATTCTACATGAATTTTAAAAATAGGGTAAGTTATTATGAACTGATGTTATGGCTGGAATAGCAAGAACTATATGCCATGCAGAAACAGAAATCTTGCCTTCAAAATTAAATCCTATATAATTCTACCATTTTAAAATCTGTTTTACTGTATGGCTAGAAGTTGTATGAAAGCTGCAGCTACTTGAACTACACTTCTTTATAAACCATAGCTCTAGGCTTGGTCTATATGGGCAGTGCCCAAAAACTTATCACAAATAAACGGCTCTGGAGACAGACAAAATGGAAAATGAGAGGAAGCCAAAATACAATTAACATCAAAACAAGGCAAGAGTTGACTTGAAATACCTTCTGCCACAGTGCCCAAGTCCCCCTGGAAAGCAGCCACCCTGGATGTTTGCTGCTCCGAAGGGGTGGAAGTGACCTGGGCCAGGTTGTAGTGGCAGAGCCATTGAGCCAGAGGTCTCCTTGTTGGTAGAAGAAATAAGGTGGTTTTCTCTGCCCAGATAACTCTTAGTGCCCCAATTCCTCCTGAGAATACAGAGGAGGTGAAGAGTAAGGCTGACACTGTCCTTTACTCCCTGCAACTCATGCCATGTACAGCAACCTACATGACCTGTGCTTAGGCCCAACATCTTTCCTAGGCAAGCAGCACCAACTCAAACAGAAGATACAATAGGCTATATCAGAAAAAGGGGAAAATAATTGTTAAAAGGGCAGATGGAGAGCAAAAGATTGTCACATGGAAGTGAGAATGAAGGGCTCATGTTCCACAGTGCACAAGGAGGCGCAGCTAACCAAGTCCCTGTAAGACAAATGCCACTGTATGTTCTGTGTTTGTGGGTCAGCATCTATACATTTCTCCTAAATATGTCACATTTTATCACCATGGATGACCATGGCAAGGCTAGGCTAATAAAATATGGTACTCTTCAGGATGCTACATTGGAGCTATAAATCATGATGTGGGTTAGGCCCTTTATTTTCAGAAATGTAATGCATGATTAAGTAACTTATGTCAAGTAACAGATTCTTGAAAAAACAATCAAAGACAGTCACAACAAAGACATAACTTTCGAAAAACAGTTTTACTGGTATTATGCACTGGTATTATGAGACATATACTTTAGTCAGACAATTTAAAAGGTTTTGAGCTGGTGTCCAAAAACTACTTTGGAAATTTTCTATGTTAAAGGTAAAAATACTAAGCAGTTCATTGCTGTCAAAGTCATTCAATGTAGATGTCATTGACTCTAATTCAGACCTCCTCAGTGATGTGTTTATGACAAAATACATGTGAAGTGTCCATTTCTGAGCATCCCTGTAAGCCATCGACAGCAGGAACACTTCATGGAACTTTCCACTGCTTGTTGCTTTCCTACTTTCTTGGTGATTTCTTTTATGTCGTTATGCCTCAGTGGCTCTTAGGTGAGGGAACTGGATACAATGCTGGTGCTTCAATTAGACTATGGTGATCAGTCAGTGGAAATTGCTTTGCTTTCCTTGCACTGCTTCATTTACCTTCCTGTTTGAGCTTCTAAATCTTTTCTGTCAGGCTCTGCATTCCATCTTCCCATGTACTTTAAAAGTTGAGTTTGAGATGGGGATTACTAGCTCCAAAATTGCCTGAGTACTCAAAGCTTTTTTCTTTTTTCCCTACAAGAATCAGCACATTTTGCTAAGAAAACATCATGAGAGATTTTTTGTATTTTTCTAAATCCTACTGTTCTTACTGAGGATAATATGTACTAATGGTGATAAAGTCTCACAGATTCTAAGGTCCCTTGGCCTCAAATAATTTTCTTTACCATAATCCTTAGGAGTGAATGACTTTTTGAATTAGTTGCCATTATGTGATCAAGATTTCTCCAGATTAAACTGCTTTGGTGCTCAAAAGAGCTTAAATCCAGCTCTTCAATTATACTTGCAGTTTTGCATATACAGTTGTCCTTGTGCCAACTCTTGATATTCTTGATTTTTTTTCCTCCATCTTTCTTATTGAAGAAAAATCCAATTGAGTATTTCAGACTCAGCCCTGGTATTATCAAACTTCATATTTACATGTGCATGAATCACACTCAAATCAAATAAAGACACTGGACATGACAGCACAGACTACAGATCTGAGTGACAGAGGAACAAAGCAGGGACCTGTTACAGATCCTTTCTGTCGACTAAATTTATGCAACACTTTTCAAGTGAGGAATACTCACATATTCAATGCCTTTACATACATACATATGAGAAACCATTGAGCTCTTCCAGCTTTTATTGACTTTTATGCTAAGTATGGAGAGGATTATGCCCTTTGGTGAAAGCCATTTCTACTGGCATAACATTGTAAGTCCAAGCTATAAAACTATGAATAATTTTAAAATAAGGAGCATGGAGCTGATGTTGCATATTTTCAAATAACATGTTTCAAAGAAGAAAACTGCCAAGCTGTATTTTGTAATATAAGCCTAGAGATATTTCAGATAGAGATGCTTGCAGTTTTAAAATATTTTTTAGAATAAGATACCAGTTTGTAATTAAAAAACATGTATGAAGGAAACTTTTATTTCTTGAACTAACAAAAAATGCTACTTTTTTACTGTAAATATTTAATATATTGAAGTCAATTTTAGCTGCTTGCTTTCTGCCACTAAATTCAACCTGTATTAACAGACACAGAAGGAAACCTATTTTTTCTGCTAAATTATTTGAATATTGAAGAATAGAAGTTGTAGAGACAGCTGTAATTTTTTATACAAGAAACCTCATGCTGAATTACGCTTAAAAATATTGAAAACAAATGCTAGATTGCTTACTTGATGAAAGAAGAACTTAAGATTTTTTACTTGAGTCCACAGAGGAAAGGAAAAGTAAATTAAAATTATCAATTGAGGAAAACGTTAGGAAAGTTACTGAAAGATTCAGGAAAAATACAAAAAATCACCCAGTGGTAATGTGAATCTTATGAATTATTTCTTCCTCTCTGATGATTTCCCTCATGATTGTAATAAATTTAAGTCTTGTATAGTGCTGACTAATAGCTAATAGCTAATCAGGAAAGGAAACAGAGTCCTGATAGTCATCTTACATAATTTCACTGCAAAGGGCTGTTTGAGTTATTGATGTTTCTAATCTGTTTGTCAAGGATACAATCGGGAAGAGCTCCCCATAAAACTTGCAAAGCCGAGCCACTTTGTGTTTTCTCTTTCACAGCTCTCTTCAAAATGATGCCTCCAAAAAACATCAGTGGGTAGACTTCTAGGGTGCAGCCATTAACTGTGTAGCAGACAAAGATTCATTTCACTTCATATCACCATCTGAAATATTTTCAAGCCTTTTTTTTGTCTCTATCACTTTTCTCACTCTTTTAGATTAAGGTTTTTGGAGGAGAGACTGTTTTTCTGTTGTGTCCTACAGACATCATCTGTGGCTAGGGTTCCTATTTGTTAAGTTAAAGTAACTGGAACCTTTTTGTGGATTCTGCTCCCTGAGAAGATATGCCACATATGCTCACATATGCTAAATATCTTGCTTTTCTTTGCCTGTGATGCTTCAAGTGGCATTCTGAAATATTTTTTTTTTCCCCTGAAGGTAAGTAAATGAGATTTAGCAAGGCACGTGAGCAGACTGCACTTCAAGCATGTAAAACATGTTGCTTCTAGGAACCAGTCCAATATATGTTTCAGAGCATAGTTATGTGTTGTGCTAAGCTGTGATATCAGAAATCTGCTTCAAAGTCAGCATGATTTCAGAACTTCCCTGCCATGGGGTGTTTCTATGCTTAAAAGCCATTAAAATCCTAGGATGTGAGAGTGTGCTATCAATCCAGGCCCTTTACCCACAAGACATTATGAAATAAGTATATTTTTCATTGGAAAAGATGGAGAAAGAGGACACTGGACTCATGATAACAAAGGAAAATATATTTTTTAGGAAAATTGAGACCAACTACTGTGTATGGAAGGAAAATGCAAACTGTTTGCTTCCTCTTTCCAAAACTGTGCATCTAAGTGCATGCATGAATCTCTGGATTTCAGGGATCTTGAAAAGAATTTGATTCTCTAATTTTTTCTCAATGTAGGTCACCTGAGAATGTAGCCAAGAAACTGTCCCACTTATGTGCTGCTGAATATTCTTGTGTGCTACCATTGTGAAATATAATGCTCTTTCCTTATGTGTGTGTCACACAATTAAAAAGGCTGGAGCACTTTCTACACTTCAAAAAATCTTTAAAATTTTTTCTTTTTTATTTTCTTAGAACACAGTTCTGGTTCCCAAAGCAGAGTAAGGAAAAGCAAATATGAAATAATTCTTCAAATTCATATAAAACAGTGAGTTGTACATCTAGTTTCTTTCAACAGTTGAAGAAAAAAACTTATTCTCATAATAATGAAATCCTGAAGTCAGCATCACAAGACTGATTAGTCTTCATGATCATAAACCTCAACAGTAAAATTATGACTTCAGGGAGTTAGTGAATGTCCTCATGCAAGATATAATCCAAAATATCATTCATGTGTAGTCACATCTGATTAGCCTAGGTGAATGATAAACTCATTTTATATTTAAATTACAGCACTAATAAAAAATGCAGGAAGGCGAAAGATTGAGAAGAGGGGGCTGCAGGCAAGTGAAAGAGGAAAAAATTCCATACTCTATTTTTCAGAATGTTTTTGGAGTGTGCAAAACATGTTTGAATCCTCATATACCTTACAGTCTTTAGAACCAAACATACAAAAACTTGACATTGGTAAAATGAACGGTCTAAAAAGTATACAAACATTGAATAATGCCTTTGATTTAGAGAAGGAACTGGCACTTTTGCAGTCCTGATGAGACTCTTGCTGATCGTTAACACTGGTGTAAAAAAAATAAATAACGGAAGCAGTGTATTTGTACAGATTCACTGAATATACAGATTTTAATGGACCATTAAGTGATCTAACATAAGTTCCTGAGAAGAAACTGTACAGCATAAAGACATATGAAAGTAGGAACAATCTGGAACAATCAGAGATGAGGTCTTGCTTCTTCTTGCATGAGGGTTCTTCTCCCTGTTTTTTTCATCCTCAGAGGAAATACAGTGTTTTAAAAGATAGTCAAATCATCAAGGAGGAGAAGCATGAACTGTACTGACGAAACTGGATGGAAGCTTTAATAAGAAATCAAGATCTAGACACTGGTGGCATCATTAATGAAAGTCTTTATTACCTATTTAAAAAAAAAAAAATTGGTAATTGTATCTCATTGCAGATCAGGTACCAGGTCACACAATGCAATTTCATAATAACTTCAAGAGATGACTGTTTTTTTCAGGAAAAAAAAATAATTTTAACATTCTTAAGGTTAGAAAAGACCAGTAAGGTCATCTAACACCACCATCATGTTCACTGCTAAACCATGTCCTCAAATGCCATATCCACATGTTTTTTGAGCACTTCGAGGAATGATGACTCAACCACTTCCTCGGAAAGCCTGTTCCAATGCCTGAAAACCTTTTCCATGAAGGAATTCTTCCTAATATCTAATGTAAACCTCCCCTTGTGCAACCTGAGGCTATTTCCTCTCATTCTGTCACTTCCTACCTGGGACTAGAGACCAACAGCCACCTCACACAAGCTCCTATTAAGCAGGTGTAGAGGGCAATAAGGTCTTGCCTCAAGCTCATTTTCTTCACACTAAACAAGCCCAGGTTCCTTACCTGCTCCTCATCAGACTTATGCTCCATACAGGGAGATGATCACTTGCCTAGTTCTACTGGCCACACTATTTCTGACACAAATCATTAATTTTGTACATTATCATTGATATTGCTCATGTTTGAATGTTAGCAGTAAAATTCTGCTAGTTTTACTTAGAAAAAATAACTGTTTTTTTTCTCCTGGTTGGCTTTAGTCTATTCTGTTTCCACAGTATCAGAAAAGGTTGCAAAATAGCTAATAGAAAGTTGATGTATAGTTATTTTTCAGTCTTTTCTTAACTGTTTATATTTCTCTTTCATCTATTATTCATCATCAGTATTCATTATTCATAAAAGTAGTAGTTTGGAGTTCATCCCAATGTACATTTGCATAAGGTCAGGAAAGACCAAAGCACAAAGACAGAAGACTTAAGACAAAAGTATCAGTAGACTTAACTCCAAAGAGATGGTGTGAAGGAACCTGTAAAAGGCCAAGTAAAAGTGAGATTTCTTCAGAGAAGGGAAAAGGTGACACAGAACATTCCTAGAACACAGGTGTGTGGACCTGACTATGCACAGAAAATGTTCAGTCACTAAGAAAGTAACTCCAAGACTCTGAATCAAATTCCATATAATCATCTCTATGCAGATGGAGTGAAGCCTATCGCTGCAAATCTCCTTGCTTCTGCATTTTCTTGGAAATTATGACCAGACTTCTGACTACCCTTCAGAGAGTACTCAAAAGTTAGTTCCTGCAGCACTTAAAGCATATGTTGGCTATAGGAAAGTATTCTGTCAATGGCACTTTCTTGTGGTGAGTAAGACTTGTGAGGAATAAAATGATGTCATGTCATGATAATGGCTGATAGTTATCACCATTAAGTTAGCCTATTGCATGATGTCTTTAAAGAAATGTCACATTATATATATATGTACATATAATTTCTAGTATTTATGGTTGACAATCCACAGATAGCAGCTAAAGGTTATTTTAATTATAATTCATATTTAAGGGCCTGCGTTTGCAGGAATTATATCAAGAAAAATGTTGGCAAGTTCACAACAACTGCAAGATTGGGCAATAAGGGAATTAAAAGGATTTGTAAAAAAACCCAGTGACTAAGTGCCTCTTTCACTGCCTGTTGGATCCTGTTATATCTAGAGAATGGAAAAAGGAAATTCCATATTGACTAGATTGAGCTGTATTTGCCATCTCAGTAATGAAACCATCATGCAATTCCGTCAAATGAAATCTCAGTTAAACTGCACAACTGTTTCTTTTTACTTTCACACTGTAAAAATCCAGAACAGCGAGTGTCCAGGAAAATACATTCATTGGAAAGAAGCTACCAAAGTCTGTTCTTTTGACTGTCATCTGCAGCTTATTTTACACACACCCCCCAAAAGCAAGAAGTCAAAAATGGAAACTGCATGGGTGGTTTATTACTCAGCATTGGGCTCTGAGTGAGTCTTCTTGATGCAATTGTCTTCTTGATAGAAAACAGATTGATAATTTATTTCCCAAGTTCATAGTTATTTGAATTCATTAGATTTCAGATAATCTGAAAATGTTTCAGGTCGTGCATATACTCTCACATGCTCCTGTTTTTAATTTTTGGGCCTGGGTCCCCTCTCCTGGTAACTGATATCTACAGTTATCTACAGCTTTGCAGATGTAACAGGGTGTAATAGGTAAACGGACAAAATCTAATTCGCATAGGCCCTCTGTTACAAAGAATTTGAAATATTTTTACCAGAATATGAGACCTGAATACTTAAATTTCCAGTGAAGTACTTTTCCACAATCATTATGATCTAACATAGTTTTTCAGTAAATGTTCGGTGTGGTGATGTTAATAGCAAAAATTTCCCTTGAAAGAAGGTAATTTATTTGTTTCAATCAATCTCTTTTTAGAGAGATCTGTCTGCTCAGTTTCTGTGCCACTGCAGTTCCTGTGAAGAGTTTTGTAATTGAAGGCAGCTATTTTATTCACACAAAGAATGTTGGACAGGTTAATAATATTGTGCAATATTGTGCAATATCAATGCATTGTGCTATAACCAGCACAAGATCCTGAGCATAGCTCTGCCAGAAAAATTTTTTTTTTATATATTTTTCATTTTGTATGTGTGAAAAAAATAAATCTGGATATAGTAAGAGAAAAGCACAAAAAGTGAGCAAACAAAACTGAAAAAAGGCCCTTTGGGCTTCTTTTTCACCACTTTTCACCAGAAATTTGATTTTAAGTGTGTTTTATTTTACTAGAATATTAACTTTATACTGGAGTTTAGTAACTCACATTGGAAGTCAGGAGTCAATGACTGACTCTGTGCTGGGGACAAGAAAAGATGGAGAGGATTGATTGTTATGTTACACTTACGTAGTCTTTCCTGGAGTTCTCTTGGTTCTGCATAGCTGCTTATCCCTCAATATTAGCAGTAAAGACCATTCCAGCTTTAACAAAATATTGTCCAAATATCTGTTTCTGAGTAAGTCATTAATTTTCAGGGATTTGCCAGCTATGCTACACAGTAGGTGGGAAAAAATGTGGTGGTGCTTGGGTGTGTTGCCAACAATAACTAGCTATTCACAGCTCTGATTTCTCACCAAGTAATTATAACTTTTGCTTTACTAGGGGAAAGAAAATAATACTAAGAATGAATTTTTAAAAAATATTTATTCATTAACAAATAATTCATAAGTTTTCTGTGGGGAAAGGAGCTAGCAGCCCTTCTTATTGGGTGGAAATTTCCACTAACTTTCTTGGGAACTCCAGACATGCTAAAAATGCAGTGTCTATATACCTCTGTGGCAAGAATTATCCTCTATTCCTAGTAGGATGCATTCTCTATATAACATAGACATCTCACAGATGTACCAAGGTGTTTATGATCTTTCTGGCACTGTTCCCCTTCGTGAAGTCCTGAGGGTGGCTGTTCCGATATTCTGTAAACTTCCTTCTGAAAATGTCACTGCTTCTTCATATAATAATGAGGTACTGTTAATAGAATACTGTTCATTTCAATTTGTAATTGCTGCCTTTGTCCAGTCAAGGATCATGAGGATAGTGATAATCAGGTTTGTATCCTATTTCGTATCCTATTTTGTTTCTGTATAACCACAGTTTCAATTACTGCTAGACTGTGAAATTAATTTGCAGTCCTTGTAAATGCAGAGCTTCCCTGTAATATCATAGAAGTGAATTTTGCTCTTTTCTTTGGTCTGTATTTTTCTAGAGATCCTTTCTAAGTCATTACCTGTCCATTGTGGCAGGCACTTCTTCACTTCTATATTTTATATGGACAATGTTTGTTCTTTTAATTATAAGGGTTTTGGTACATAGTCTTTGGTCAAGATTTATTTTGAGGAGCCTAAACTGACGTCCTAAAGTCCCCATTTTGCACCAGTTCAGACACTGGGAAATGTGGACAGCCACGCATTTGGGAAATTCAAGCCATTGTCCAAACACAGACTTGGGAGCTTAAATTCCTATTTTTGAAAACTTTGAACAAATTAATTACAGATTTTGATTTCTGCAGAGGGACTACTCTAAGTCCTTACTCTCTCAGATAATAGAAAATGTGCAAAAACATTAATGAAGGTACAGGAAGAGATTATGTGGTGAGGTCTGCATTTTGTCCTAATGTTTTGCTAATGCTGGGAATTGGGAATGAAATGTGCTAGTGCCCCAAGTAAGAGAGGAGACAAAGATTATCAGCTGCAGAATTTGTGGGATGACTATCATCTTCCAGAGCATTTATGGGAGAAGGTAATTTTGGTTCAATCCTAGAATAGAACTTGGGACTACTAGAAGAGCAACCTTAAGTCAGGTCGAATATTGGAGATGGGACCTCATGGAGCAGGAGAATATGGCCCAAGTAATCACAGAGGTGCACATAATTTCTGATGGTGAAGATGTGGAAAACAATTTAGTGGAAAGGAAGATCCAAAGAAACATTCAACAACAATTAGCAGAAGAAAAATAGGATATCAGAAGAGATATAGGGTAAGAGAATACAGCTGCTACAGAAAATATGAAAGGCAGAACAGAAAGGCAGAAGAGAGGCAGAGAGTGCTGATAGAAGAAAATAAGATATGAGTATGAAGGATGGCTGTGGATTAGAACTCAATGGAGAAGATAGACAATACACATATGATTTGAAAGAGAATTATAGATGAGATGAAATCAGTTTCAAACAAAAAGAAGAAGAAGAACCTTCTTTAGGCCATCATGGAAAATGGATTGTGTGATTTGTATTCCCCACAAAGAAGAATCAATGGGCTTGTTTCCTGAACAGGCACAGGCCACAAAAAGGCATATTGGTTTTCAGGCTCTGGGATGCATTGATGTAGAGACAAATTGACAAAAATTTTTTATTGTGAGAAAAATACAGCATTGCTATACTTGCACTAGGCCAGACAGATAGCATTTTAAGGGAAGCAAGCCAGGGAACCTCAATAGTATTGCTATGTTTTCTAGCAAGAGAGAAAAAGGCAATGATAATATAAAGAACTGGACTACTGAGATGGTTTGTGGGTTCCAGTTTGTGGAACTAAGCTGGTAATTCATAAGGAAAGCTTTAAACAAATAGATGCAGAGAGAATGTTGGGAGACACTTGTGTAGCCTCCAAGGAAAACTCATGTTTTATTTCACAGCAACAGTGGAATTAGGCAAAGGATAGAAAAATTACAAGTATTTTATTTCAACTAAATTATTTTTATTCCAACTAAAAGGTGGAAAATTTAAGGATAAAGGGAAATTATTAGTGAGTAGACAGTCAAATTGATGCTGCAGATAAAATAATGTAATTTAACCAGAGAATTGAATAAAATCAGAAAGAAGGAATTAAAATAGGTAAAGACTAAAAGAAATAAGGTAAAGAACCTAAAAATCAAAGTGAAGGAATGTGAACAGTATACATTACGTATACAACAGTATACATTACATGAATTTAAATATTATAGAGAAAAAAATAGGTGTAATAGAAGAGCTAGAAGGACTGAGAAATACCTGTTGAAGGATTTGCAGTATTCAGAGAAGAAAGCAAATGCACCAGGCAGGCATGGCACATTTAGATGTAGAATGCTGAAAAATAATGAGTTAAAGGAGCATAGAAGACATTAGATATTCAATCTGGAGAAGAAATTAGGAAAATAATTTTATGAACAGATCGTGAAGATAAGTTTTATATGTTGCGAGTGTTTTCTTTAACATAAATGTAGAAATAATTTTACTAGTTCTGTTGGGGGACATTAATTTCCCTGACTGAAATCGGAGAGCAAATGCTATTGGTAATTGTAAGACCACCAGTAGTGCTGAGAAGAGAACAATGCAGCACATTTGGGGACAGATCTTTTTTAGCAGTTTCACTGTAGAAAGTGGTGAAAAAGTCTGAAGGATGATCATGAGGTTTCGTGATGCTATAAAGTGAAGGGGTATTGCCAATATTCACCACGATCAGATGGTCATATGAGAAAGATTGAAATACTTTGAAAATGACAATGATAGAAACGAGTGTATGTTACAAGGAAAATGTGCAAGTTATTTTTAAATGAACCAGGGATTCATTAGCTGAAGACAACAGACACATCAAAAGATGAGGAAATGCTAACTTTGGGCTGAGAAGAATCAGGAACATTGGCTGATCACAGGACCACCCTGAAATGCAGAAGTTGGAGAAGACACACGTGACCATAGATCATGCTGTTTCTGAGAGGAGAGGCAATCCTGGACTGAGCAACTGCCCTTACCCACTCCCACAGAAGTGAGCTGCCAAAATACAGAAGAGGGATGCTGATTGACGGAGAGTCGAGATTCTGCTCAGGAGAAAACTTAAAATAAATTCTAAAGAGAAAGAAGACAGAAAGGAAATGTCGTGGTAAATACACTGTGTGTTCAAATCAAACTGGGAAGGAGAAAGGAGCATTGTAGTCACAAAATTGCAAGATTGTGGAGCAGCCCTGCTAGTGCAACAGGCAAGAAGCTAACAGTTTTAAGAGGAGCTTAACGAATGGAACATGTCTACCATGCAGAGGACTCAGTGACCCAGATATTCTTGTCCCCCAGTGGTCATGCAGCACCCTAGATCCATCACCTAGGACCCAAGTCTGACTGTGACCACATTACTCACAGTCCTGTGGCCAGCCCAGGCTCTGCAGAGCCTAGTGGGGCTGTCAGGGTGGAGTCCAGCCCTGCTGCCTTCCCCACTGTCTCCAGTGATGGTCAGGGGGGTGGCAATGCCGTCCCTGCCACCACTAACAACCTGCTTGGGGGCTGCAGACCTGCACCCAACACGAGACCTGCCTGGACTATGTGTGTATGGTCATGTTGCTCCTGACTCGCCCAAGTGAGCATTCCACTACTCCCTGGCAGTTCCACCCTCTGGGGCATTCCTAGAACAAGGCAAACCTGTGATGGTCATGTTATCCAAGGAGTGTTACAGAGCCTGTGAAAATATTGATCCAGGTCTTAAAATCCCAATAAAAGCGACAATTACAAAGTAGTTATTCACTGCGGGTTGTGCTAACATTTTCTGTAATGTACTGGTTGTAATTTCTTCCCTGGCTTCATGGGAAGAAGTTAAAAAAGAGATCAATATCAATGCATGTATTTTCTGGGTGAAGAAACAGCAGCCAGAAACTCAAAGGCCAACCAGCAAAGTGGGGACAGAGACTGAAGCAGAACTGAGTTCTTTCCAAGGAGTTGATCTGGGAGTCTGTACAACACCTGCTTAGGGAGACGTTGAGAGAGAGACTCCATTTCTTAGGGTAGCCTGTTTCACAGAGAGTGAAAACCAGGCCTGAAGACTGTGTTAATGCTTTGTCCAGAACCTAACACACTAAATAACCTGTCAGTGACATTAGATGTAAGTTTAAAAGATGACCGTTTTTGATGGCAATACCTAGATTGGAAGAACAGTAATACTTGTGTTGGTTATAGTACAGAAAATATATTTTAGAAAGTTTAAAAAAACCAATCACTGCACTAATGACCAAATTGGTCTGAATGGTCTCAGAAAAAGAATGTATTCCCCATATTTGGCTGAAACTCCTTAGTATGCTAATTTCTTTTGCTTTGTCCTGAAGGCAACACTTTTTCCTGTCCCTTGCACTCAGGAAATAAAATCTTTCCCAGTGCTGTAATGGAGGACTGTGAAACCCTCCATCAGAACATGTGATGGGAATCTGACATCTATCTTGTTGCACGACACAGCATATAATCTGTGTCTTGTATGCAGTTAACAGTAAAAGCTGTGTCCACTAAAGTTTTTGTTGGTACTTCCCTGTCAGTATGACTCAATGTTAGGGAGTAGATTCCCTGAATTACATTTTTTAAAAAATCTGATCACAACCTGCTATCTGAGGACTCAGTTAATTAAGTTTTCTATTTTTTAAGTGAACTGAACATCAGATCCTTCAATAATTTAAATGAGTGTGGCCTTTGGAATGGCCTATGACAGCTGAGGATATGCCTTCACCTCTCCTAGCAACAGCCAACCTCAGCTCATGCTGGTATTCAATGCTTTATCTAGTAGAGGCTTGGCTAAACATTCTGTCTGCTTATATAGTACAAAGTAATTTTAAAATTGCTGGAGTAACAAGCAGAACTTTTCCTATTGTAATAGAATCCTCTGTCTGAAGAAAGATCATGGCATTATGGAGGCATTTTGTGCATTGGTCATGTTTCCACTGTTGAAATAAATAAAAGCCATTTGCCATATGTGAATAGTAAAGCAGGCTAACACTGAGGCTCTTAATGAAGAGGAAAATAAAAGGACCGACTTCTAAATCCAGATCTCCTGGGATTAAGGAATTAAAATCAACTTTTTTATTTTTTCCACCCTTTTCTCTACCATCTCCAAATATAGATCAGTTAGAGTGGAAAATTTAACAGTGCAAATGTATTGAGTACACAAAATTGGTATGTGCTTATATATTGGTAGGTTAACCACTTTTCAAACCCTGCTGGGACTTCCAGACACGTGTACTCAGACAGCTATTTATGTGCTGGAATTTTTCACATAATTTAAGGGTATGCAAGCTCATACTGCTAGTTTAAAAATATAAATCCATTTATATAACATGTGCAGCCAATACAAAATTCTGTACATGTGACAGCACTGAAATCATGAGTTAACCAAATGAGATGAACAAAATTAAGTCTGAGAGTGTATAAACTCGGCAGGATTCTGGACAGAAAACATCAGAGACTTTAAAATATAAATGGAAATATTTCTGTTGGACGTTATTGAAAGTATAAGCAATACCAGCAACGTGAGTTCCTCCATTCTATAGTGCCCATGAACATTCCAAATTCTCTATGATATCTAGCCATGTGCCATTTTAAAACAAAATTACACTCCCATAATCACTCATTTTTTTTACTACTAATGTTTTCTCAAGCACACACTTGGATTTATACTTTGAGAGATATCACTGACCTGTGATTTTCATTTTACTAATAATTTAAAAGATAAGAATCCAGATTCATTGGTGTTTGTCTCCTTTGTTAAAATAGTTTGCTACTCAAGCTATACAAAACATACACCTGACGACACTTGTCTAATGAACAAAGATTGTGGGAGTATACACAAAGATTTTGTGATGGGTTGAAGAATTTTGGAGTGGTCTTGTAGTCCTTATTTTACTCTTTAAAACTGAGAGCATTTGGGATGAATAATACTACAAGAGCAAGTTTACTCTGATGTCATTTACACTCAGGTGCTCTTTTGTTGGCATACATGATGATTTGGATTATCACTACCTCGGAGCGTGTAAATACTGAAATTGTAAATTTCACAGAAAAAGGTTTTTCTTGCAGGATTAATGTAAGAATAATATTAAAGATGAAGGAAAGAGTACACTATCTGTTGTACTCCTACCTCCTTACATCTGGAAATTTCTTAGCTTCACATATTGAAAATGTCTGTGGCATGTTTTTTACAAATATAAGTGGTGAAAAAATATTTTCTGAATGAGGAAGTAAGACAGGGCACAGAGAACCCTAAAGTCCAGAAAGTCCAGTATAAGTCCCATTGCCTGTTGAAATAACTGCTATTTGCAGCTGAAAATGCTCATCAGGTTCCAAATATTTGGCTGCGGTTCTCTTTCCATAAACATTGGAGTCACATCACGCATGTCTACAGGGCTCAGCCACACCTCTTCTGCCTTTGCCTGCCTGCCTCTAGTGGTGCAGCCAACACTACAGTCCAGAATACTCTCCTTATCATTCTTAGTTCGTCCTTTTAAACCTTTTAAAGTTTCTTTTGGGGCTTCAATAGGCCATCTTTCCTGCACCTCCCTTCAATTTGGAGTTGCTGACCTCTTGCAAGGTTTTTCTTATGCTTCATGTGACTCTGATCTTAACCTACATGTTGATAGAAATAGTTGGTGTTTTAACTTTCAAGAACAGTTTGAAGCTTTAAGAGCTATCTCCACCCTTTTGACCTATTTAGCCTAAACAGATTGCCAAAATTTTGGAGATGCCAAAGGTTATGCTAGTGAGTTGCATTTGGGTCTCCCACCCAAATAAAAGGGTGGAGAAATCCACATGCAGTGTCATTCAAGAAGGCCAATAGCCCTGTAAGACTCCATGAAAAATATTTATTTTTCGCTTTTTAATCCAAACCAGAATAAACAGCACCACATCTTTTTTGCCTTAAACTCAAGCACAAGAGAAATTTGGACCACCACTGAAGGTGGAAATTCTACATACCTGACCTTATTGTCATGTTTTTTAAGCAGAAACACAATGCTTTTAGCGAAGTGTTTTGCTTAAAACAGAGGACTGTCTAGCTCTTGGGAAGTTTTGGTTGTTTTCATTTAAATGTGCATGATAAAATATTTTGACAGCTCTTTGCTTGTGTGTTGACAATGTATGTGCAGGTAGTGTTACTTGTGATAAGCCAATCCTGGGAGGTGACTGTTTGAACCTGTCCTTGGCAAGAAAGTCTTCTCATTTCTGAGCATTTTAGGTATAGTATAGATAGATAGATAGATAAGATATAGATAGATAGATAGATAGATAGATAGATAGATAGATAGATAGATAGACAGTCACAAAACTCAGCTTGCCACCACTGACAGGTTTTGCCAAAATGGGCTGCTCTCATCCTTTCCCCAATAGCTGTTGGAGGATTCCTAGGAAGGGCTTCCTTATGCCATAGATATCCTGATCAGAAATGTAACTACAAAATTTCTCTAGAGCATTATGTAGATGGTGCCTACTGGTTTCCTGTAGGAGGTTTTCCTTATTCTGGTTAGTACTGGGTTTTGTTGGGAGAGAGCTAAATCTATTCATAAAAAATGGTGCGGGCTTGTGTTTTGGATTTCTGACGAATACGGTGTTGAAAACATGAAGATATCTTGGTTACTGTTGAGTAATTACAAAGGGTCAAGGCTTTTTCTGCTTCTCAGACTGCCCCACCAGTGAGTAGGCTGGGAATGTACAAGAAGTTAGGAAGGGACACAGCCAGGACAGCCAAGCCCAGCTGACCAAAGGCATATTCCAGACCATATGGCATCATGGGGTGGAAGTTTCATGAGGACTGCCATTACTAAGGTATTGTCTCGGCATCATTAGGTTGGTGGTATGCAATTGTTTTTCTTTTGTGTTGTATTTTTTTTTAGTTGTTGATTTTTCCCTCCAGTTTTTCAAATAATTACACTGTTTTTATCTCAACACATAGTTTCTCACTTTTACCCTTCTGAATCTCTCCTCCTCATGCTGTGAAGGCATGAGAGAGTGATTGCATGGTACTTAGCTGCCTATCATGGTTAGGCCATGACAAGAATTGAACTGCCATAGGAAGCCATTAACTTCTCCTGAATCCCTTTACATGCAGTCCAGAATGTGGTTTGAGTAATCGTCATGAATATGCATCTACAGTGCTTAATTTGCCTTGTTTCTGCTCTGCTGCACTCTTAACCAGTATTATTCTAATAGCAGTGGAGGAAAAAAAAAAAAAGAATGGATGAGATTCATTTGACCAAATACAAACATCTATAATAAAAATCACTTCTGGCTGCCTTTGTAGTCAATGGAGAAAAAACAAACATTTATAAAGTATGATTCATCTCATTCTGAGATAGGTGTCTGTGCTGGTTTTGGGTGGGGTAGAGTTAATTTTCTTCACAGTGGCTGGTGTGGGGCTGTGTTTTGGATTTATGCTGAACACAGAGTTGATAATACAGAGAAGTTATTGCCAGTGCTGAGCAGAGCTTACACAGAACCAAGGCCTTTTCTTTGTCTTTTTTTTGCCACTGCACAGGTGAGAAGATTGTGGGTGTGGAAGGATGGGAGGTGTGGAAGGATGGGAGGAGACACAGCCAGGAAGAGTGACCCCAAATGACCAAAGGGATGTTCCGGACCATATGACATCATGCTCAGAGCATAAAGTGGAGGGAAGAAGAAGGAGGAGACCTTTGGAGCAATGGTATGGGGCTGGCTGCTGGTTGGAGTTAAACCACAACTAGTGTCTAAACTAGTTTGCATGAATCATGTCCTAAAAATGCCCAATTCTCAACATAGTAGAAGCCTCTGATGACAACTTCACATGTAGGTTTCTTCACTTTGGAAGTCCTTATCCAGAGGGAGATGAGGTGAATCTCCCATAAGGAGATGCTAAGAAGAGATAAACTATCACATAAGACCACACCATCTAGCTTAGTACCAGCAGAGACTGATACCTCAGACAAGACACTTAAAGAATAATGCAAGACTATCTTTCTTTGTTATCCTCTCCTAGCTTCTGGTAGTCAGCAGATTTAAGTCTCCATGTGCCCAGAGGCTTCCCTCTGAATCATTGCTCATTATGGTGTTTTCTGAGCATTTATTTAGACCAGTGAATTAATGTATCCCACTGGCCCTCCCCATCAAACTGTCTTCTGAGCCTTCAGGATTCTTGTCCAGGATTAAAAGTGTTTTAATACTCCTAATCTGCCCACATACAGAAACTGTTTCTGTCTAATCCCTCTGTAGTTTCTCTATTTCTATTATTGTATTCGATACACATGTGCAGCGTGGATCATATAGATGTATTTTATTCTTCATTTCTTTCCTAGATATTTCCTAAGTGGTCTTTTTCACCACTACTGTGTATTACATTATTTTTGTAGGTAATTATTCACCATTACTCCAGAACTGGATTCCTTAATAGTGGCAATTAATAAATAAATAAACTACAATGTATTTTTTGCCTGTGTGCATTGCTTTACACTTGTCAAATAAACTCCAAATTCTGTCTTGTCCCTTTGCCCTAGAAGATTCTTCTGCAATTCTTTGCATCTATCTTGATTGTGGCAACTCTGGTCTATTTTATGTGGTCTGCAAATATTGCTGCCTTCTTATTCATTAAGCTTCTGTGTAAATATATTAAACAGGACAGATTCCAGAACAGTTTAACATTGATATATGATATATAGATGCATACTATACTATAGATACAACAGATATATACTTCTATGAAAAGTGACCTCTTAGCCTCAATCTTTGCTTTGTGTATTTTAAGCAGTTATTTATCCTACAACAGCTGAGTTTTTTTTAGAAATTCTATAACAGAGGACCTCATCATAATCTGTTAAATTTTATGTTGAGTGTTTGCTTTTTAAAGATTGAAAGGGGCTTTACGACAGAGGGATAAAGTGAATTGTAAAATATACATGGTATTATCAGAGAACTGGAGCTTTAGATAGTGGAGGAAAAGCACAGAAGAGCATCTTATAATAAATAACAGAGGAATTGTGTGGAAAGGGGAAATAATGGGGGAAAAAAGATAATTGCTTTCATTATACAATAAATTAGTTTAAATAAGTTACAATTCTGGTACTTGGAATAGCAAGGTACAAAGGAGGAATCTTTTCCCTCCCTGTTTCAAGCCTGCTACTTTAGAGTCTGCCTGCTTGCTTCTAATGTGAAGCTGTAGCACACCATGTGAAGTATAAATATGGATTCCTTTAGAGGTCTGATGACATTTTGTTGGAAGACACAAACATGTTTCTTGCAGATTTGTGATCTGCAAGAATTCAGCATGTGCCAGTACATTGGGGACTGTGCCATAGATCACAGTTCAAAACTGCCAGTTCACTCTATTTATTTACCTGGGTTAATAGAAACAAAAGAATATTGAATTGCAATTAAGCTGAACTTGGAAAAGGATTTATGAAAGCTTGTCAACTGTGTTATCCAACACAATACCATTTGTGGGAGAACAAAGATTGTTCATTTAGAATATGTTGAAACCGTAAATGAAATCACCTTACAAATATTTTTTCTCCTTGAACGGATAACATCTGACGGAGGGGAAAGCAATGCCTAACCCACTATTAAACATTACCAGGTTACCATTATAGTTAATTAGTAGGACATTACCCATAATCCTCTAAAGACAATCACTTTCTGGCTGTCACCCAGGCCTGCTGCAGTATAGGCTCGCTGACTCCAGAAAGCTGACAAAAGTTGTTTTTCTGCAAGAAGAATGTTGTGAAAAAAGCCTGGTGAAGGTGAAACATGTGTTGTTACTTCATCTTTAAGAGACCAGTTTGATCACAGCAATTCTGATGTTAATTTCAATGTAAGGGAAATTTTTGCATCAATTTAAAAAGCTTAACACTATGTACTAATTGCTTTTTCTCTTTGCAGATACCTAACTTTAACTAGAAACTTATTTTAGACTTAAGCTATTGTTGAGAACTCATCAATAGAATATGAAAACCAGGTCACATTTTGAAAAACTGTAAAGTTTTTTCACCCTGTGAAGAGAAGAACTTCTTTAGAGATCTGGATGATGTGTATCCTGAAGTTCACTCATTGCATAAAACCAGGAGTGGCTGATACACCAGGCTTATTGGACTTTTCTACAAAGAAGTCTTGACAGTAATGCTGAACATGTTTGTGTGGGACATGTGTTTTTGCTCTTTGGATTGTGCCAATATGGTCCACATCCTGAACAGGAAAGTGCCAGCATGACTGTGGCTACAGCCCATTCAGCTGCTGAAATGAATAGAATGCTGTACTTTAACCCATAATGCCATATCCTGGTTACTAAAAGGGAGGTTCAGAGGCTATCAAGGTGCTGACTCGCAGGTAGCTGGCTTATGTGGATGGACCATACAGTAAGCATGTCACAGGACAGTCAGACCTCTATCACACACAACTTGAGAACAGCTAAGCAAATATCAACACTGATTTCTGGAGACAGCAAAGGAACATAAAAAAGAATTGCTGAGGTTCTGCTCCTTACAGGATTTCTGACTCATGGTGACAAGTTATTTCTGATGAACATCCTGGTATTTAAGCCTCCATATTATCAAGGTGAATTTTCAATGAACTTTGAAAAGAACTCTTGCCTTTTCATTTCTTTCATACTTTTATTTTAATGTTATTCTAGTTGGTGATGCCAGAAGACAGAGATCAGGAAAAACTCTATATGTCATTACTCAGCAATCTTGTTGCTCAGTTGGGCTGCTTTCTCCATAAACTGCATTCAGCACTTTGCTCATTGAAACACCAGTGGACAGGTTGCATTGGCCAGAACACATTGCATTATAGGATCTTTGTCAGGGGGATATTGGATAAGAACACCTCATGCAACATGGTAGCTTAGCAAGTTCCATTACCTACAATTTATTAAGCAGACAGTATGTAAATGGGCTAATTCATCAAGGCTTCATGTACTGGTGACAAAGGACTCCTCTTTGAATTTTCTTGTTGAGATGCTAATTGTCATTTGGCACTCCACATTGCTACATGGGTCAGGGGTGGTAAGGCACAGAAATGGAGTATGTGAGAGGACTGCCTCAGTAAACTAAGTAGCCTTGGACAGATGTTGTGCATAAGCTTGCCTGGGGTTCAGAACTCAGTCACCTCTTCACCCAAAGTGCACTGAGATCCTGCATCTGGAAAGCAGGATCTACTCAAAATGTAGCAACAAAGACATTCCTCACAAAGATTTTTTACAGGCACCACCCTCATTCTAAAACTAGAGCATGAAGACACCCTTCCCATCCTCCTCTACATAACAATGTAATGGTGGGAGCCTTCAGCTTCAGGGTGTAGGAAATCTGGATTCAGACCCTCAACTTAAAGACATAAAGCTCCAGATCTCCCACTTGAGTGCCTGAAACCCTGGCTATGGGGAAGCAAAGGGAAGTGAACTTAGTCCATTTTGTCAATGCAAAAATGAGAGCTAAGGCCAGAGATAAAGAGGGAGATCTGGGCAATTTCCTGAAGGAGGGAGTCCAGAACTTCTGATCTGTCTTTCAGATAACTATTTCTGTTTATTATATCAAGAAGTCACTGCATAAAAAGAACTGAATTGAAAAAAACCCAAAACAAACCCCTTTCAGGGGCCTAAGTATTTTTTAATCTAACCATAGGTCCTTTCATTGCTAACTTTTATGGTACTCTATTTCTTTGATGCCCCTGTGGTAAATTCCCCCTGTTTTACTGTAGCAAGCATGGTGGCCTGTTACTGTAACTTTCTTTCTGAGAACAGTGACATGACTGTAAGCCATGCATGTACATGAAGAATATGTGGCAAGTGCTTTAGTCTGACTTCCCAGAGAAGCGGTATTATTCTTACTTTGGCTCACTAAGTAATTTCACTAATGGCTGAGAGAAGAATAATGGAAACCTGGAGATTTGGCTCATGAGATACAGCTGCTGTGCTGTGAGTAAAGCCCCCTTTGGAGATCTCATTTGGGGCCAATTTCCTTATTTTGTAGTCAGGCAAAAGTCCCATTGACGTCAATGGGAATTTTCCTTCCATAAAATATGGGGGCTCAGGTTTGGCCCTGGTTGTTTTGTCAGCTTGGACCACTTTGGATAATGCCATTATTCTAAACACCCATCGGTGGGCAGAATGCCTCTGCAATGTATTTAAGATATCCTCACATTGCATAAAGAAGTAAAATAAGGAAAAACAAGTCATCATCAGCGTTTTTTTTCAGTCTTAACTAATGCATCTCATATGAATTGTTGGACCTCCTCACATGCATAAAGATAGCAGGTATTTTGAATTTAATCTTTCAAAATGCATTTTAAATCAGACATATGGTAATACCTTGTAAGTAGAAATGTTAATAAAAATGCATCACATTCAGGGATATTCATAAATGTGAACCGCTTACTCCACCCCAAGCTTAAGAAAAGTAAATGCTATCCATTTTCACATAGTTTTTTAGCCAAAGTCTTTTAAGCATATAACTTTACAACTTTCATAAAAAGAGCATAAAAATGAAAAATGTGTTTTGCAATGAATCTGCCACTGATACGAGTGTTCAATTAAATGGACCATGCAAGAAAAGAGGAAAGATTTGCTACTGGGGTATTGCCAGTGGGATCCTTTGACACTTCTATGGTCTCATGTGTTCCCGATCAAGCAGTAGAGAGCACTAGAAAATCCCAAACCAATTAGCTTGAGACTAGAGCAGTCTGTACACATTTGATATGCAGTCAGAGGACTCTGACTTGAAATGATTGGCACTGAACTATGGCCTTTCTATTAACTTACCTTAAACCATTTTTGCCCTTTTGTTGACACAGAAATTCACCGGCTCTATTCATACCCTGGAAAATCGCATGTTTCTGCTTAGACAACAGATTCAAACTGTTTTTACTAGTGGCAGCCATTTGGAATTCTTTCCTACCACACTGTATCCCATTTCACTTTAAATCTTCTCTCCTGGACACACAAAAGATTCATACTTCTATAAAACCTACTTACCAAATCTGGTAATTTATCATTGACATTACCCAGTGAAATATGTAACTGGTTCTTGTCCAGCTCTTAAATTTGTTGCATTTTGTTCCCATCACATAAATTTCAGTTTTCCTGATGCAGTACAGTTCCTGGTGTAAGATACAGGCTTCTGTACATGTTGTGCTGCGTGTGCAGAAACAAGTGTCAGCTGTGCTGTCCTGGCCTTTGTGTTCAGCCCCAGCCCTCCCTCCTGTTCTTCCAGGCAGCTGGTGTGAGGACAGATGACTATGAAATGAGGATTGTTAGTTGATTTGTCTGAGCCATTGTCTAAACCCTTAGAGCTGGTGGATGCCGACATTGCCATGGCTAGTAGAATTGCCTCCCACCTTGGTGGTGCAGGTTCCCAGGAAGAATCAGGAAGGGAAGTTCCAGGGAAGAACAGACAGACTCTCCCAGTGGCAGGAAGCCTGCCTGCACTCTGACCTGGGAACCAATGTTGAGTTCCCATGGTTTCTCTGCTTGTAATCTTTTGATTTTGGTGCAATCCCCCAAACACCAGACAGCAAGAGAGCCGTTGGTTTGGGGAGACAACTCCTCTGCTGTCCAACCACTCATTCTGACTGAGGAAAGAAAAGGAAACCCAAAGAAAAGGGTACATAAATATTTCCATTCTCTACATCTCCACATTTATACACACAGAAACATGTATTTAGAACATACTAGAAGCTCTTAATGAAGTGTGAAAAACAGAATGCCCCAGAGAGTAGTTTTCCTTGTGAAGATAAAAAGTGGAAGTGCATCATGAATATATTTGCATTTTTGCTACCCACTGGGTTACCTTCCATAAAGTTGAAGTGTTCCTTTTCCAGTGCTACGAATCTGGAACCACTCAAAATGATTAAATTCTCTTAAAGAAAAATAAGAAGAGAGAAAAAAAATTATTTATTGTGGCCAAGGAATGTGCAAACTACTGGAAGAAGAATTTTATAATGGTTTAACACAATAACAGAGAGGTTATGCCAGTCTTCAGGATAAAAAATAGTTCCATGAGGAATTCAGCTTCTTACTTGCTGTCTTATGTAATTTCATTGTCCTCTATATAGATTAGTTTAGTTTTAAGCATAAAAGTAGTATCAGATTAGTTTTTCATATGCAAGAAATCCAATTTCCATCCGTTCAAGATTAATCTACTACAATTGAACTTGTGTTCTTGGGCATAAGGAAAGATACTTAGATAATTTTACAAACAGCTGACGTGTAAAGGACCTGCCACTACTCTCCCAAACTCTCCCAGATGCATCTTGGTCTTTGCTGGTAGAGAAATGTCCTGGGTTGATGCTAAATTGTATCCCCATTCATCTGTTTCGCTCAGAAATAAGTGTTGTACCTTTAAAAATTGGATCTGAGAGTGAAGAAGACACACTGGAATTCCTGAGGCAGTTGTTTTCAAAACATAAAGATAAGGGTCTGCAGTTTTTTTCGGACTCACTCAGCCTGTGTTTTTTAGCAGGGTGTGGACAGCACAAGAGAGCTCTCCTTTGCTTTTTGTTAGTTTTTTTGCTAGCCGAGGCAGAGAAGTTCTCCGAACTGCGTTTTTTTCCTTTTCTTGAACTTTTTTTTTTTACCTGCTCTGGACTAAACACCCAAAAGGGCACCAGGAGCTCAGCCCTTGGCCACTGGGCCTGGCCTGGGCCTGGCCTTTCCACCAGAGGAACCGACAGCAACTGAGCCGAGCTACAGCTACAAGAGAGACTTTCTGGCATCTCTGCGGAGCGGCGAGAGGTTTTTGTTGTTCAGGGTTGTTCCTTCGTTTGTTAGGCTGGGGAGTATTTTATCTGTTAAATAAACAACTTTTTCCACTTTCTACCAAAGAAATTTTTTTTTTCCCTATCCCGATTCAGCTAAGGGGAAGGGTGGTTCATTTAGAGGTTTGCTTGTTTTCCTTTCTTCCCTTCTCCCAAATTTTGCCCTAAACCAGGACAAATTTTTCTTGGCGCCCAACGTGGGGCTTGAGAAAGTAAAAAAAGTTCAAGATTTTGCTCTCTTCATAGCAACTCACTTAAGTTTCCTCTCTGGCCACACTGACCACTGCATCCTGAGCAGGCACATGGACTCCCTGCCCTGCATATGGACAACTGACCCCTACAACAGAGAGAATGGGACAAATGTCAATCTCAGGGACAAGTGCCATGGCAGACTTTGTGATTGCTAAAATTGTTTCCTTCTCAGAACAGGACAATTTTGTCGATACTCCTCCTGGGAAAAGTCTCTGCCCTGTGCTAACCCTTTTGCATTATTTGGGAGAGTAGTAATTGTCTCACATCAAAACTGGGAAGTATTCTATCAATTACATTTAACAGATCATCCTGGGAAATTGTTCAAAATGATGTCCTGACTGAAATTGTTTTACTAGCATAAACTTAATAAAAAATTTCTCAAATCTACCCCATTAAACTTGGAACATTAAGGAGTACACTTGAACTGGTTAGCACAGCAGGCACAGATCTTGGTGTGATACAAATTCTCATTGGTCTTCCTGACTTAAACTGAAGTCTCATTCAAAGTTACCAGTTAGTGGTAATTTGGGAACAGAGGAAAAATGGTGAAGACAAGTAAAGAAAGCATTAAAAAAATAAACTCAGGCATTTGAAAATGTTGAATAAATGTATCTATGTAGCTTTTAAAATAAATGATGGACATCTCTCAAGACTGCTGAAATAATATTATCCCTCCATTTTTTCCCATAACTTTATTTCTTTGTCTAACCAAGAATAATTCAGTACAGCTGAAATTTGGGATCTGAACTGAAATACAACTGGGACTAATCCCAGTAATGTTACTTGCCTCATGCCAGCTATTGACTTTAGTACAATGAGTAATTTTAATTGCATCATGAATGTCTGAAACACCTTCTATTCAATAGACCTCTTGGAAAAGTGAAGGCTTCTTTTTGGGGTAAATACTTTTAATTTCTTTCTTTTTTGCAATGTGTAAGGACTTAAAAAGAACTTAATCATCAAATTCCAGACTAAATTAACAGTAGTATTCGGAACAAAGCATGAAGACCAGAAAACATGCAACTCTTTATAATTAATTTTCAGTCTCAGTTGGAAAATGAACAAATGACATTAAAACCTAAAAGAAAACTAAATGTATTTTGCATATCACTACATGAACACTTTCAAAAGTGCAGGTTTGGTATTCTCACATTTGTTGAAAAAAAGAGAAAATTCAGGTTTATACTTGCGACTGTTACTTGCAATTATTTCAGATCTTTCATCTATTATATAATGAATTTTTTTTCAGTGAAAAACAAACAATCTAATTATAAAATTTGTGTAATTACATGGTTTGAACTTTCTTCCTTGTGAAGTGGTCAAAAAGAGCATGTTTATTCTATTTTCATTACAGAACATTTTGGCAAAAACTTAATTTTGATATAACTTCCTTGACATGTCATTTACCAGTATAAAGAAGAATTTCCACCTGGAAACTTTTTCTTTGATGTTGTCATTATTTTGTGACAACCAGCAGCTATTCAAAATATTCCTCAGTTACAAGAGAGAATGACATTTGCATGTTAGCAACATATGTTATGTTATGTTATGTTATGTTATGTTATGTTATGTTATGTTATGTTATGTTATGTTATGTTATGTTATGTTATGTTATGTTATGTTATGTTATGTTATGTTATGTTATGTTATGTTATGTTATGTTTTACATTATGGTTTGTTTACATGCAAATTTGAGATAACAGTTCACAGTAATCCTAAGACATTTTGTTTGATGAATCATCTTAAACTGCTCCTAATCTGCATGAGATATTGGCTTTAGAAACTGGAAAGAACTTCAGGAACTCCCCAGTCCTGAAGAAGATCTTTGCAGTATCAGAATCAAAGCAAAAGTGTTCCTGGAATTCCTTCTCAGCAGATGATAATGTTTCAGGAAATCATCACTGGGTCAAAAACATGTATGGTACATTGATGTACAGCATCCTTGAACAGTGTGTCTGTATCACATTAAATTCCACATTAGCCCAGTATAATGCGTCTGATGTATTGACTACGCCTCTGCACAGTTAAAATAGATTTATAGATCAGTGTTTTCCTTATGTGTCAGGAGAGCTGTTGAAAAAAGTACTCTATAATATCAGGAAGTGGGAAAAAACTGGGAATGTGGCTGCTTGTAAGGATAGAAACCCCTAGTAAACACTGTACTCTGAAACGGAAAGACTTTGGAGCAGTTATTAAGTCCATTAAAGCTAACAGGAGCAGTTCTGACCACGAGAATTATTGCAATTCACATACAGACTTGAGCTCTCTGAACAAGTTTGCATAAAACAAGAGCAAACCTGAAACCTTGTAAAAAAAAAAAAACCCCAAACTTGAACTGAACCAAGCCTTTTCTTGAGGGTTGGAAAAAGTTTGATTAATTGTTTAATTTTCACATTCCTCATCTTTTCCATTTTCAGCTGGGAGAAAAAGGGGACAAGAGAGCATTTTGTGGTATTTTTGCTGGCCTTATTGGAGCTGAAGAGGTATTAGAGGTAATCTCATGAGAAAGTTTGACCTTGCAAGATTTCCGATTGATTTCCAAAGCCAAAAGATTCAGATACATTTGGATAGACTTTGAACAAACACCCAAATTTCAGCATGCCTGCCTGAAATGAAGATCCAAATGTTTTTATAGACCTTCCTTCCCCTCCTTGATGAGCACACATTTATATTGTGTGCTCATTTGGATGTGTTATTTGTGATACTTGGGAAAACACATGTACATTCAAGTTCTTGTCAGAGGGATTTCAGGGCTGAAGTGCTAATTCATTATTCAAAATAAAAGTTGATATGAAACATAAGTGCTAAGTACTCCAAAAGGTACATTATGAGAAAATAGTTGAGCTATATGTAGTCTTCAGTCTCATTAAGAAGTGAGAAAGAGATGGAATGGAAAAAATTAACTTGTCAACATAGCCATATAAAATTTTCAAAGAGCTCAATGTGAGCACAAGATGTTGCACTGACCATTGAAATAAATCAAAAAGTTGTGAATTGTTTCATAGATTTATTGGTTTAATTACCAATCATGACACAATATGTTTGTTCTAAAGTAATCCTGTAAAAAGTGGAAAAACATGTATTTGTGAAGCTCTAGAACTGAGAAACAGATCCTTTAAAATGGGTGACTTACAGACAGTGTGTAAATCTCTCATTTACTGTGCAAATCTTTAAAAAGCTTTCTATAGAGAAATGCAGCATCAACAGGGCATGCTAAATGTTAGAAATTCCAATTGAGATCTTTTTGACCTCAAAGTAGCTGAAGATTTCTCTATGATCTTAGCCATCACTGAAACCTGAAGCGGAGAAGGAGTGCACTGACCAGGAAGATGATTTAGCATGGGAAAAATAGTGGGCACTTTTCAGTTTTACATGCAGACAGCACATACAAATAACTACCCTGAAACACTTGTACCAAGACAACAGGAGCCTGAAGAAAATTACCTGATACTTCTGAGTATTTTTCAGCATTTCAGTATTTGAATATCATGATCCATTACAGTTAAGCACAAGCTAAAGTCTGCCGAGGTAGTTTACAGGCTGAAGTGTGAAAAAGTGTGTGAAAGTGCTGTCCTGGGACGGGTCTGCATAGATATGGAAGCCAGTATATCAGAGAAGTATGGGAAGAAGGAGCAAATAAATTGACATATAATTATGGAGAGGGAGCAAAAAGGGCAAATATATACAACATAATGCAAGAGAAGTCACAATGATTAAATTCACTGTCTTATGACAGATCTCCTTGTCAAGGCCAGATTTTTCTCAGGACATTCTGCTGAAAAACCTTTGTTGGACTTGAAGAGCTTTGTTGGGGGTGTCCAAAGAACCCACAAGGCATGTGATAGATCTTTTTGTTATAACAGCGCAACACAGTTTATACATTTATTTGTACAATTTGAACAGTATTTCTAATCCAGAAATTTCAAAGGTTTTGATTTTCAGGGATTTGATTCTTCCAAAATGGGACCAGAGTAAGCTTGTGTGTGTTCAAAGTGAGCAATCAGGGTACAAGGTCCTATAAAATGGAAAGTGAAGTAAGTGAATTCAACTTAGTGTTTTAGACTAAAAAGTACCTCCTCCTGTAAGGAATTGAAAATAGCACAAGGATTCCCATCTATTTCACTTTTGGTGCATCTTCTGCTTTCAGGAAGATGAAATTAAACATAAAGTAATATTTCCTTGGGACAAAGTTTTATTTTCCGAGCTGTCCACTGGCAAAATTAACCTCTAAACTAAATCTCTGGGATTTAATTTGGACCTAATTTTTGTTGGTCATTAAGGAGTAAAAGTTAGTAACATCTAAATTAGTGTAACCTACATCTCCCTCAGAGCTGGAATAAACAGAAATTTTAACAATATATAAAGTTTTATGAGTGGCTGAACTTTAGTCAACAGTGTTTCAGTGGGATTTCTAGAAACATCAAAAGAATAAAAAGTTCAAATAGAACACCGTTCCACTTTGGTGGCTAAGAGTTAATAAAGTTAAAACCTCTTCCAAACTCTGTCATTTAACTCCATATCATAACTCTTGTTACACTAAAGTTCAGTGCCAAGAATTCATAGTAGTAGAAGCAGCAAATGAAAAATGGCCAGAAAGAACACGGTTTTGTTAGGCAACACAGTCCAGGTACAAGATTTTGGCTTCTTTGAAAGGAGGGGAGGTGGCCAAAACTACTTGAGTGTGACAGCCTCCTGATATCATGCAATTATGTAACAATGAGTCTAGTCATTAATATCCATTTTAGCTGTCTCAAAGTCCTGAGCAATCCAATGCCATAACCTCTCCCAAAGTGCATCAAGTCAACAGCCCAAAGAGGTTCCCAAGACCTAAGCAAGCAGAATAATAATGATAGCTGAGAATAAACACCTTTGTTCAGCAAAATTAATCGTTGCAATGCTAGAGTCTGTGACCAGGTCATTACCTTAAAGGCAGGTCTCAATGTGGCAGCTGAGCAACCATGATGAAAAAGCTCATATGCAGAGGGCAGGGAGCTCTTCTTTCCTAGCTCATAACTAGGACAAAATGGGGGGGAAGACCTTATGTATGAAAATCTGAGCTGGAACTGGCCAGCATGTGAGTGGTGTAGGCAGGAATACTGCTGTGGCTGTAAGATACTGCCATTATCTAGGGCTTGTGTTCACGAGCTGGCAGGAGAAGAGATGAGAAGGCAAAGAGAATACATGTAAGACAGACAAAATGGATGAAGCTGCAGAGGCTAACACAGCACTGACCTTGCTGGGAAGAAGTGCAGTTGTAAGGAAACCCTTGCACTGTAGTTCAGTGTAGGTAGAGCAAACCACCCATGCTCTCTGCTTCAGCCATTTGAGGCTTGAGGCCTCAAAAACATGTCTGCAGAGCTGGGGGGAGGAGGCTGTCTACTTTCTATAAAGTCCTTAATTTGTTATTGATTTCCATAGGTTAAGCATCTAAACATTAGGTTAGGCACTTAATACCTTTCATGGACATGGCCCTCTATCCTTACAAAAATAAGATTACTTGGATTCCTTATTAACAAATCCAGAGAGAGATTCCTCACAGTCACTGCTAACACTTCCAAAAATAGCAAGGGCTGTCATGTGATGGGCAGGTTGGAGGCAGATAGCAAAAGCTACAACTCTTCTCAATATCAGTTGTGGTGCATGACCTCAGTGTGAGTTAGATGAAAGTATATGAGAAGTACAAATTGAACAGGATTTAGCAGGAATGCTGAAATCTCAGCCTTGCATCTGCTAGACCAGTGCAGGAAGGGAGTTATGGAGTTTATTTCTCTTTCCTCGGATGAAGAAGCCTCCAGGGGAAGTGAAATTAAGTATTTTCCGTAGTCTATTCCTTTTGCATAGGGGATGGGCAGATGAAAGCATAGAGGTAACTAGGGAAGAAGCAGAAATGGTGATCAAGGCTGTCATCTTTGTCAGATCACAGGCAGAAGCTGACAGTTGGAGAGGCCAATATATTTGACAGATAGGGTGAGGCTAAATGTGAAGGATCTTACAGGCAAAGGTAAGTTGCTTGTGTTCAAAAATGCGAAACCACTGCAAGGACACAAGGACAGTGGTGATGCAGCCAAAACAATGGCTGGGAACAGGGTTCTAACCCTGCTGTTTTAGATGGAAGTGAAGGCAGAAGTTCTGCTGGAAAATGGCTGGAGACCAGATTATTACAGACAAAAGGCAAAAAGATGCAATGCTTCTATTAGCCTTAACTGGCTGATGCAAGAAAGGATGAATCTGTGAACTATTATGCAAGAGGAGGAAAATTGACTTGGCTCATATAGTGTCTAAGAGAGAGAGCAGAATCCAAAATTTTCCCTGATCATGGGCTGGACAATGTATAAGTTTAAGAGCAGTTTAAAAAGTGGGAAAAATTTACCATAGATTTAGTTTTAGACATTAAAGATTGCCAGAGATGTGGAAGTGAACTGTTAGAATGGGGATTATATAAAGGAAGAGAGAGAGATTTGCAGAGATAAATTTTTAGGAGAAGGTACCTACAAATGGGATAGAGCTGAGATTGTTAAAGAAATCCTTCTGCCTCTCTGACTTCTTCTGTTGTCTAAGCAGATGGAAAACTCATGGGCATCACCAAGTATTTGCTTACTAAAAGCATAATTTGCTGAATTTTTTTAAGTTTTTCTCACTTCTACAACAGACTGTGCATTGGCCACATGGCCAATTGACACCACTTCAGACATTCCAGATACTGATGGGGGGGGGTGGGCTACTTGCAGTAATGGTCATAATAGAGTTAGTGGGTTTATGAAAAATGACAGTACTTTCAGTGCAGTGATAAGACCCACCCCAAAATATGACAATATTTACCAAATACAAAATGGGCCAGGTCTTCTATAGATTTTATATAAAATCAATGAACAGGGAAATACTTGATGGACTTGTCATTCTTATTAAAACCACCAGTTTTGCAGCCAGGTTGGTCCCCTCAGCATGCCATGGCTCAGTTTCTCTGTACTTGCCTTGCTGCCCCCCTCATCAGTCTTTTTATTGATGGACATGGCACTCTCCTTGCCAGTCTCAAGAGAAATGGGGCAGCAGGGGCTTCTGTGCTCTCTTCTGGTCACTCATTTAACCACAGAATGGCAGACTTGGTGTCTAATGTGAGACATCAAGATGAGCTGGCCTTCAAATTTGCTCCAGAATCCATCTTATGACAGGTTTTAACACCACCAAAAAGTATCAACAACATTGTCACAGATTTTTTTCTGAGAAACCTCACAGAAACTACATGAATAGATAGTAGTAATTATTTCTTCCTACCAAAATATTCTTGACAATATCTAAAAATCAGAGTGATGGCTGGAGTGCTGAGGCTGATAATCAGAGCATTTTACCAACCTTTTTGGCTTAAGAGAAAAAGAAAAGAGACAAGTCTTTGTATAACTGAAATAATTATAAGAGCTTTTATTAGGAAAAGACCAAACTTTTTCAGCTTCCTTTATAGTAAACATGTCTGGTGGGTTGAGGGAGATGAGGGAAAATCATGCATACATTTTACACAGTCCGGTTGGTTAGTCAGCAAGTGCACCTGTAGGGCATATGTGAATGGATAAAGCCACACATGTTCACATAAAGGGACACCATCAGCTTGCTTCAGAGTTTTTGTTTGCTCTTTAATCTGCATTAATACCCTCTTAGAAGCTTAAAATCCGTTATTTATTTCCCTATTGATTTTCTTCTTCTTTTCCCCCTTGTCAAACCCTGTGTGTGTTTGTTTTGCTTTGTTTCGAGTGGAGATAAAATTAACACAGCTGGTCTTATTTAACACCCCAAACAACTCCAATTTGTACCACACTTTATCAGGGCACTGAGAGCAAGGGCAAGAGCATCAGCAGACAGAATGCAGGGTGGGCACACCAGGGAAGTGCTGCTTTGTGGTGCTGTACTTAGGCTGGCCTTTGAGAGGGCACCAAGGCAATGCAGTTCCTGTTTTAGTCACCTGGATCTGTGAAGGAGGACAGACACATTAAAGAGGTTTGGTTCCTCTAAAAATGTGAGTAGCCAGTTGCTGCTGCTTCTTGAACAAAATTAATTAAAAATCAACTGTGGCCTTTGTCTTAGCCTGTGCAGTCAGGTTAACACCAATCCCATTGTGCAAAGGGATGTGGTGTAAGTGCTGCTAAGTTTGAGCACTTCTGTTTTCAATTCTTGCTGCTGTTATGGGCATGGGTCTGTTTGCAGTGATGCAGAGCTCCGTGAAGAGCCCTGGGGGCCGAAGCTGTCTGTACTTGCCATTACCTCGGGGTGCTGCAGGCAGCAGGCACACTGTAAGAGGCAGCCAGTAAAAATCCCCTGCTCCTTTCCTTCTCAATATGTGGGGCAAAAAGGGTGCAAAGAAGAGCTTGCCAAAAAAGCAGTGATGGCAATTACTCATTCAGAGTACTGGGCTTTCCAGGTAGATTGAAATGTGGAGAAAGAAAAGAGCAGAGAAGCAGGTAAAGGAGAGTTTCCTAACCAATCCACCCTGCAATAGGTCTGTGCTGCAACCTACAGCTACCTTTGGAGATTTATGTGTGGTCGTTGCTCACTTGGGTATTGCCTATAGGATTGTTCCAGAACAGATTGATTTAGCTCTCATTTTAAGGTATTTGATCAAGTGAGGAGACTGGCAAGAGAGCAGCCAGTGTTCAAGGATCAAATAATGTTTCTGTCCTCATCTTTGCAGCTTTGTCTAAATATAGTAACTCCCCTTTAAAGTTCCACGTGGATGACAGTTTTGTGGTTTCACTAAATTTTTACTCTGAAGGGAGGAGCATTGACTCTGACAGCTTTCTTAACACTGGATGAAGGCAAGCAGGACTGGCACTGGCCCTGCAGTGGTGTTCTCTGTGATGGTGTGTTTGGATCAGGTTGCAAATGAACCCTTGCAAGGAGAAAGTGCACAAAGGTCTCATTAAACAAAGTACTTAACTAAAACATACAAAATAAGTTATGCCAGAGATCCAAATCTGGTGTTTCATCCACTTTTGAGATTTCAGAGGACTGTTGTCCTTTGGAACATGACTCTCCAAGGGTTGCCATAAAAGACTAGGTTCTGATCTCAGCAATAGCTACAAAAGCAGAGCGAAATAACAGGGTGAAAAGAGAAATTTACACTCACTCTATTACTGGATTAAGTGTTTTATGTTCCCACTCGGTTTTCAGCTTATCCTATGATCAAAAAACCCAAACATTCCACTGATTGCACCAGCCCTTAAGCCATTCGTTGATAACGTGGATTTTCCTGTTCCTTTCATCTGCTGCTGAAGGATAATACACAAAGGCAAAGAAAACACTAAAAACGCCGAGATGGAAAGCCATCCTCACAAGGAGGTCAGACGTGGCTGTTTCGTTCCCTGCTGAGTAGCTCCCGGCAGGGCTGTCCCACCTGCACTGGTGGGACGCCAGTTCAGGGCTTCCTTCTGCCATCTCCTGCCCCTTCGCAGTACTGCGAGCCGGGGACAGACGGTTCAGCCTTTGGTCTGTGGCAGCAGGACCCGGGCTTTTGCTCGAGGTTAGATGATCTGATCATAGTCATACATCAGGAAATAGCTGGAAATTACCTGTTTGCAAAGTAATTACCCTTTATGGGGGTGATGCTCTAAAGTGCTTTTAGGCAATTCTGTCTGAACACATGCATTAAGAGAATAGATTGCATATATAAGGATTTTTTTTTCCTGAGGTTTTTTCACCTTGACCTTGTGATGCTAGCTGTCCCTACTCCTATAGAGGAAGGAGCTTCAAGCTTCATCCACCCCAATGTGGTAAGATGCCCAGCATTTTTTCAAGACAAACAAGAGGGCATTCAAAGAAGAAAGCATGAAACCACCTTTCACAGTGTTAGTAGGTGGCTGCACTCTCCTGCAGATACTCATGCTTCCTCATTAAATAAATGAGCTCCCTTTGCCCCACTTTGATTTAAACTTTCAGACTGAAGGTTAACATTTAGTAAGGGGTAAGGCTAGTAATTAGATACCTCCCAAGACTGCCTTCACTACAGTCTCTGTTGTAGCTGGGTGGATTATGAATATTTGAAAATTCTTTGCATAAATAAACAGGGCATTATTTAGTTTCTGCTGTATCTATCCACCATACTGCCAGCTATCTCACAGCATCCAGGTTTTACACTGGCATTCTGCTACATTTCTTTTCTTATCATTTAGTAAGTAATGTTTTCATGTTTTGAGAAAACCTCAGCTACCAGCTATATTTGCACATATTTTCTGTGAGGCATTTGCTGCTAGCATTTAATCAAAGAACAGTGGCAGCTACCACTATGGTCCTGCTATTTGGGTCTAAGATACAGAACTACCTGAGAGGGAGGAATTCCATTATTTTCTATTTTTTCTTAAGAAACCAATTTATATTTTCTCATATGTTTTTCCTCACCTCATTTTAGGCCTGGATGTAGGTCTTTCTTTTCTTTTTACAAATATTTTCTCAGAAGTATAAGGTTAAAGCCCCATTCACCTCTGACTTTGAGTTATGGATGTGGAAGTCCCTTCCCTGCCAATTTCTATGAACAACTGCTTCTAAAAGCTCAAATGACAGATTTCTGGGAAAAATGCTGCTTCTCATTTCCCTTCTTTTGCTACTTTTTTGTCCTTCACGAAATAATTGTTTTCTGTTCTGCTTTCTCTTACCTTCCACCAATCTTTGTTCAATTTTTGACTTTGTAAATTTGTTTTGGAATAGAAAAGTCTTTCTCTTAGTTCTTTCTAACAACCTTGTGTACTACATTTTATGAATGATTGTGACTTTTACAGACTACAGATTATTTGTGTGTGTGATTTGCAGTGCTAAGGTTTTCAATAAAATTCTTCTCACCACAGATGCTTAGCTAAGTAAAAAGCTGACCTTTTTTTCCCAGTTCTACTTGGGGTTACTTTCATGTGCTGTTAAGCAAATCTGATTAACATTGGCACATTAATTTTGTTGTAAGAGTGGAGACAATAAAAGCTAAGTAAACCTTGATTAAGATCGCAAAATACAGAGAGGTTTTGGTGAGAGTTTTTTTGTTTGTTTTGAAGTTTTTTGGTTTTTGTTTTGTTTTTTGTTGTCATCTTTATTGTCATCATACTGTAGTTTATTTTAAGAGAACTGTTTACTTGACCAAATCTTTTGGGGCATTCTTAACCTGTAAGATTATTTGATTCTTTTTTTTCTTTTTATGTTTTTTGTTTTTTTGTTTTTTTTTTTGTTGGTTTTTTTTGTGGTTAAGGGTAGTCTCTGTGCAGTTCTCAGCAAGACATAGGGTTTATTGTACCTGGCTGCCCAAACAGCCCAGGTGCCAATGAACCTTTCCAACCAAAGCTCTGCATACAGGGCAGCTCATTGAGAGTTAAGCAGGGATCTGAGACATCACAAGTCCAGGACATTTTCAGGGCCAAAGTCTGAAGTAATGAAGAAACACAAGCAAAATGGTGCTATTTACACACTGAAGAATAAGGTATATTCAACAGACAAGACAAGACCCTTCAAGAAACCAATGAAAAGGCATAAAGGATTATGAAAAGTTATGTTTAGTTTATAATTTATGAAACAATATTATTTAACTAAGATTTGCAAAAAGATGCAGTATCAATTCACCCTAGTAAAGAAGCTGGACATACCCTGGAAAAAGAGAGTTTAGTAAAAGAACATTTTGTTTACTGCAGTGTACATTTTCCTTCCTGTTTCTTCAGCAAATGTGGGCATTACAGTACACACCATATTTTAATTTAAACAGTAGTGTGCCAGGTGCCAGCAGTTACACATCATTACACACAAATTCTTATCATCCCTTAAGGTGTGTTGGTACATAATGTGCAATGTATATGTGAGCAAAGCCTCCATCATTACATGAGTTTCATGTATTGTTATCTACAAAAAATTAGTTATTAACAGAACCAAGGAGGAGAAAAGCTGGGTGCAGTTAGGGTTTCTTTTGCTTAACTTCCGGTTGCATGACTCACAAACGGAGGGGTGTGAATGTGTGTCTAAAGCTGTGTTTAATTTGTCTCTGTTCTCTGCTCACAGTTTACTGCATAGCACAGCCCTTGTACAGCCCCCATCTCTCTTGATTTCCCTTGCCCTAAGTAGCCCACAATACTCTTTGCTCCCCTGATTTCCCTGGTATTTCCCTGTCATCGACTCTTTGCCCTGTTCTCTCCCCTACTCCTGGAGCAGAGCGTTTGATTTGGAGAAGTGTTGGGATTGCAAAAGTCTGCTTTGAGTGCAGCAGTATGGGTCGGTATTGTTTGGCTATGCCCCAAAAGACTTTCTGTAACCAGAGCTGGAGCCAAAGTAGTTATACCAATTTGGCAAATGTAGAGGATTCTTCTGTGCACCAAGTACACTGGGATTGCTCTTTAACAGCCTTTAAGTTTTCTCATGAAATCTGCAGTGACGCCCAAACAAGCCTAATGTGGTTAAGAACTCAGTCCAATGATCTCACATCCTCCACTGAAGTTGAAGCCTCATAAACACATTTTGTCTGTATTGGTATGTTGTCATAATTTGGGAGACACATTGCCTGGAAACACAATAGTTGGTTATGAAAGTCTGGTTTGATGCTGAGAGATCACAGCCAGATGTTGCATTCCAGTAATCAAAAATGAGTTATTGCAGGAACAAATAAAAAGTAGTGAAATGTTAATTTTATATAGCTTTTTGATTTTTTTTTTCTTAAAAACATGATTTATTTTTGTCTTTAAATGCAGAGACTACTCAGAGAGCACAATGGTGACTAGGAGACTACTAAGAGAAGAAATCCAACAAACTATAGAATAAGTGGAGCTAATTAGGGGAGACACTTCATATTATTCATTCATTTAGGATGCGTATCTGATTACAGAATGCATATCTGATTACATGCTTTAAGCAAAACAGAGTAGCAAGAAATGACCAATAGACTGTACAATCAACTCGTGCAGGAGTAAAGATGGGTATCAGAAGATATGGTAGATAAAATGTATCATAGCAAATTCAGAATTTACAGATACCTGCTGCAAAAGGCAATCTCAGGGCCGTTCCTCCAGGTAAGTTGCAGGATAAATGTAGAAATGGAAGAGCTCTTTCCTATCCCATCTCAATAAAGTATGTGATGGGAAGCCAGACGGGAATATCTATGAAATCAGTGAAGATAGAGATCAACAGCAGCACTCTATGGTGGGTAAGGAGGTGCTTAAAATAGAGATGTAATCAGAGTGCTGAAAGGGAAGATGCTGTCATTGAAGGAAATTAGTTTATAGAGGAACAGAGCAGAAGCATCAAAGGATCAGACTTAGGATCTTTATTTTTTAATGTTTTTCCTGAAGTGTGAAGAATGAGAGAACCCAATGGGAAATGGTAATGACACAAAGTGTGGAGACATGAGCAAGATATGAACAATCAAGTTAGAGAGAAAAAGCTGAATGGCTTGAGGCCTTGAGGATTAGAATGGGGTGAATTTCTGCAAAGTATAATGTAAAGTATTTACCTTGGACAGTGATAAGAAAAAACCTTATGTCATAAAACAGAAACTAATCTGGTAAAACCTGAGAATGGGAACTTGGGCATATTATTTACCAGGATAAGTATGTACTACTGCTGTGATACAGACAAGAAAGACAGCTATGGTCAGGAGAGCAATTGCATGTACAAAGAGGGATGGCTATTGCAGTTTTTCAGACCTCATCAGGAATTCCATATCCTTCGTGGGACTCCCTTATTCAGGATGATGAGCTCAAATGGAAGTGATGCAGAGAAACAGCATAAGGTTCAGCATCTTGGGAGGAGAAACTAGGAGAATGTGGCATCTTTTGGACAAAGCAGCCTTTCGGTTCATAAAGGTGATACAGAAATAAAATAACTGTTTAGGCTAAAAGATGTAGTTGTAAGAAAAGACAGAAATCAAGTATATAAATGTAAACTGGCCATGTGCAAGTTTTAGAATGAAAGTTAGTGGAACATGCCTAACCAGAATAAGAACAGGAGCAGAGGAAGTGGAGAAAACAAACGATTAAAATGGAAGATAATAAAAAAGGATATAATATGATATCTGGACTAACAAGAGGACACTTTCTGTGACTCAAGAGTACACGCTGAGGTCAAAGGCCAATTTCTTAAATTAAAAATTATATTTTTATAGTTCATGAAATCGTTGTAGTAGTAGCAGAGAAGTACAGTCTAGCTAGATGGGACTGGATTCTTATATTAAAGTGAGGAGAGAGCATTAAGATCATCTATTCTGAAATTTAATGTAATACAGCCCATAGAAACCTACTCATTCATTTTTGCTTGAGGCTCAACACCTCTCTTTGATCTAAAGCACATCTTTCAGAAAGGTATTCAGATTTAAGTGCTTCAAGTGAAGTAGAATCCACCACATTTAACAGCAACTTCTATTGAAATTGCAATGCAGATGGTTTGATAGAAGGGTTTTTGACCTTCATGATTTTTTTTCTTTTTTGCAGTCGTTGACAGGCTTTATGAGGAAATACATCAGACAGATCGTTGTGGAAGATATTAAACTTCCTACATCTATTCTGATCTGATGAACTCCTTTTCAATATTTTCAGAAGTTAATGGCCTGTGGTGTGTTTCTTCTGCTACTAAGACAAATTTAAAAATCAGTGAAGTTATTCCCATTTATAACGGGTAAAAGTATGATCCTTTATTTATATGATTAACAGACGTCCTGGGATAAGTAAATATGTTCTAAGGAATCCAACAGAGTGGAAAATATCTTCTCTATAAACTATGTATCTTTTACCTATATATTATATATAGTTATAGCTATATATCTTATCTCTGAGTAAAGCCAGCTGACTTTGGTTTATAGTATGATTTGTGTAATGCACAACATTTAAATTTTTGCAAAGATAGAAAGCTTTCAGGGTAATATCTATTTCCTTTAATACTAACTTCTTAAATTTGGCATATAATCTGATATAAACTCTTAAATTCAGTCTAAAGAATTTATCTCTAAAAAAGACATATATATTCTTGCAAACAAAAAAATCATCTCACCTGTTTTATATACTTAGAATATTCAGGTTAGAAAACTAACTTTCAAGAGGCTGCCTTCAAATGAAAGGGATCATATTAAATATGTATGGGAAAGAAATATCCTCATGACAGAGTGTCCTGGGTGGCTGTCACCAAACAAATTTGGAGTAGTACAGTAAGACTAAATCAACCAACACAGCAGCACTCAGATACAAACAGACTCTGATTTCTGTGTGATTGGGTGAAAGGACAGGAAAAAAAATCCTTTTAGATCTGTGAATAGATTTGACTCACGAAAAACTGCACATCAAAACCCAAGAGTGGAGCAAAATCCAAGCATGGTTAAATAGTGATTAGAATAATAGTTATTCTTTTCTTGCAACATTTTTGTTTGATGGTAGTATTTCCCTGACACCCATACAAGAGGTCTCTGGCACCATGGAGCACAGTGCTGTGCACCCAGCAGTTTGTGCCCTGGAGGATGCTGACATTATGGCTGACATTTTTAGCAACAAGCTTATTGTGTGCAGCATTGTGGTTATGCCTATTTTTGGTTCCCAAAGCAAAATATCTTTGATTCCAGATTTTGAACTAAAACCAAAATCAAAATCCTTGTGTAATCAAAAGTCTTGCGTAAAAGGTTTTTTTTTTTTTAGGTATCGTCTGCACACTGTTAAGTACTTTTAAGGGTAGTTTGAATATGATTAATCTGTACTATGGTGTTATGAAAAGAAAGACAATGTGTCCAAGCTCTGCTTTTAGCCACAGCAGTCAGCACAGACATCTGGAGGTCAAGTATTTTTAGAGGTCTGACTTGGATTAGAGTCTGACCCCCATGTGCATGAATCATCACAAGGATTAATGAAGCATATAAAGTGTGTGTGCTTGTTAATCTCATCTATGGACATGACAAAGGAAGAAATTCTTCACTTTAAGAGAGTAAATGCTTAAGCAAAGAGAAGAAACAAGGCCTAGCCTTAAGCTGATGAGAAGTCTACAGCTTAATGGAAGAGTGTCTTTTATTATCTTAACTGTGTTCCAAACAGGTATGACACGAAAATGATCCTGTTTTACTTTTAGTTGTGAAGTTTTGTCCCTTTCTTTTTGTTATTCTCATCTCTGTTTTAAATGTTATCTATGAAAAAGACTCTATTTTAAATTTAAACTAGAGTTGCATCATTTGCGTTTTAGTTCACACTTCCTATAAGTTCCTCTGGTTCATGCCATGAATACCAACATGGTTGCCCAAGATTTGTCTTTGGCCAAATACCTTCAAAAGGGCAAGTAGTTCTCATAATAACTCAGATAACACAAAGTAAGGAGTGTCCTAACTGAATTTTTTCTTAAGTATTTCCATCAGCTCTCTGACAGAGGTCCCTACCATTCCGGCTATCCTACTCTGAAGCAGAGTAGTTCCCTAAAGATTGTCTTGCCTGTCCTTGCAGAGAAGGATTTTAAATTTTCAGGGGAAGCTCTAAGACCAATTGTATGCAGAGCTTTGAAATCCTTCATGGATGACATCAATAAAAGTTTTGTCTTCAGATGCTCCTCCCTTATGGTAGCCTAGTGTTTGTCAGAGAATGAGTCAAGGGCACCAGAGAGCAAGTGAGGGAGCACATCATGACCTACAAAAGCCTGAGTTGGTCTCTAAAAACTTCTAAAAGTACAAAAGCCCCAGGATTATTCCAGCATGTATCTTTTCTCCTTTCTGTCTCAGTAAAGGAAGGTCTTGAGCAGCTCTTGTAGCACTGAAGACACTCATCTTTATGCAACAGCCAGGACTATCCTAGTTCCATGTGTTTGTCTGATCAGAGGGAGGTAATCCCAGATAATTTGTGAAAGATGAAAAAAAAAGGCGAACTATTTTTACAGTAGTGGTTAACATTTGAAGCTTAGCACTGGATGGTTCTGAGATTCCTCTGAAAGTTCACCACTCTCAGCTCTGATTACAGGCTTGAGAGGCCAACAGTCCCTCAGCATGGGTTTCTTAGCTTTTCTGAGGAGGAACAGGCTCTTTACAGCATCTTTCTTCAATGGCTTCAGAAGGAAATTAGTTTTTAGTGCAAATGTAAATTGCACATGTGCAAGTTATAATTCTGGATCATTGCCAGTAGGTAAAGTCTCAAACTCTGCTATTTGGTAGTTATTATAAAGTTTTCAGTAATACTCTTCAGTTCTCTTCCTGTCCTTTCAGCTACAGAAAAAACATTTGGAAAGAAAAGAGTCTTTTTATGTATAGAGGGGATAAATGAATAGCACTTGCGGGACAAAGATGAATGGAAATTGAAATAAGAGTTTTTTCAACAAATGTTTATAGTCTGCAAATGACAGAATTCTCATATTCTAGTTTTGTAAAAAACAGCACTCGGGTAGCAATGCGAGTTTTGTGTGTGAGGGGATTAAACTGAAAAAGCAATACAGCTATCTGAATCAGAAAAGACCCCAGTGCCCACAAAGTGCTGCAGAGAAGCAGAGTTTAATGTCAGTGGGATTGTGAAGGTCAGTGAGCAGATGAGGGCTGATGGAAACTCCTCTCTGGACTGTGAAAAGACCATACACATCTGGTGGAATACTCCCAGAGAATCTCTGAGTTCCAGGGGTTTGTGAAGCCTGTAGTTCACTTGCTGTGCTGTGTTATTTTGACAGCATCACTTTGTCTATAGCAACTACAGAAAAATAAAGAAGCTCCCATTCAACTTTCAGAGCATGAATGTTTTATCTCAAATGAAACTCAAGGAATTATAATGTTGAAAGCTAAAGCTTACTTACTTATATTAGTTTTTAGGTTTTTTAAAGTGTTTAGTACTTACTTACTTTGCAAAACAGAGGAATGGTTCACTGAAAGAGAGGATTGAGTATCATATTATCCTGAAATAGAAGAAATATACTTGTCAAAATAATTATCAAATCTGCATTTTTCTAGCAAAATTTCACAGCAGATGTTATAGACTTCCTTTGTACTAATTCTAAGCACAACTAGTGACCACATTGCCTGCCCACCTGTATTATGTAGAATTTTCATATAAAGCATTAAGAATGCACCTTTATGGGAATAATAAAATTATAGTTGCATAACTCATGTCTGTAAAACAACAATGAATGACCTAGTTCTCATTTTCTAACCAGTGAGTATCTGGTTTTGGATCACAAAATGACTGTATACCTGTCTGGGCCTCATATCATTGGGACACTTCCCACCCATGGATGGAAGGCAACAGAGAAAATTCAGAGAGAAAGTGTCACATTTTTCTAACAGATTTATTCTTTTTCCTTGGAAAAAATGAGGCAGGAGAACCGTTAGATATATTATTTCAAATTTGCACTCACAGTGACTTGCTATATAAATTTCTTTTGATTTACATAGGCATATACAAAATTAGACTTATTTCCTGGGGTTTAGATCTGAATATGAAATAGGCTTGTCTTCTCCAGGAAAAACACTCCTAGATCAGCTCCCCCCTGCTTGAAAAAGAAGGCAATATTCTAAAGATGCATGTGAAACCTTTTGATTCTTCATTGAATCAAGCTGTTCTCTGTATTTTTAAGCCATCTTTCTTCACAGCAATCTGTACTTCATGATACAGACATTTTCAAGATATGCTGAAAATGACAGGGGTCAAAAAAACCCACCCGTTATGTAAGTCACAGCTCCCGTACACAGAGCCCTACCTATATAATACGAGTGTACAGAAAAATTTTCCAGTAATAAGAAATTTTTTTACGAAGTTAGATTTAATAATATACTTACAGGCTACATGAGGCCCTTACTGATGCTGATTATCGTGTTAATCGTGATTAATTAAATTTGAAACCATCAAAAGATTTTAAACTTGGAGACATAGAGTTTAAATTAATCCTGGCCAGGTGCTGGGAAATAGGAAATCCCTGACATATGCTCTGACATTAAAGAAGAGCTTAGTTCATCAAGTACAAAAATGGGCTAAGTTATGTAAAGCAGCAGTAAGCAAGAATGTCTGGAGAGGCAGGGAGAGTGTAGAGAAATATGTGGATTAGGTATGCAAGTTTATTCATACTTAAAAACTTATTTCACTTTAATACTAGCCAAGTATCACTCAAAGCTTAAAGATATGCATTTCAGAGAGTTTTCAGATGAAAGGCTCAGAAGAAAACCAGTGGTGTATGGGAAGAGAAATCTGTGCCCTTTGGGAGGCAGAGTGGAGCACAAGCTGCTTGAGGTTTGTTTTCTGTAAGAGTTGTTACTTTAGGGGAAGTGAGAGTGTTTGAGACACCAGACCTTGCTAAAACAGGAACATATGAGTGCTCTTGGCACCAGCCCATGGAGCGCCTGGGTAGGAGTTTAGCACAGAGCTGGATGGGGATTTTCTGGTGAAACTTTCTTCAGAATGGGAACTTTTTGTGAAGACATAGCCCCATTTAAACTCTCTCACTGGGGACAAGGTGTACACGGCTAATGTGAAAAGTGTGGTCAGAGGGAAGGTATGACACACCTCTGACCAGCACCCCTACGGCCAACAAACTCACCTGGTCCACAGAAATGCCTGTGCCCTCTGAGGGCCTCTTTTGCTATTAGGGGTATCATACATCCACACTGCCTTTCTGAGGAGAGGAGAGCATCAGGGTAACCCAGCTAAACATTTCCCAGCCCAAAACTGGGGCTAACAAGGCAGACAACGGGATCTGCCTGCTCCTGTGTGTCCAGATGTGTCCTGGACATCCAGGTTTGTTTTGATGATCCAGCCCCTGCCTCTTGTGAGCAGGGCTGTTTGCCAACTCAATTTGGGCTATATCTTTTATGTAAAGAGTTTGTGTATCTCTTGGCTGGAGTGCAGAGGCTCACAGTCATCGTGAAAGAAGTGTTTACATTGCTAATGGTTGCAAGCACCTATTATTTAAAAATGAAAGTAAAACCCCTAACAGGCAAGAAATTAGTTTCCAGTGGGCCACTAACAGGAGCCCAGTTCACTCTTGTAGCCCATAGGAAGTGGAGAGGTTTCACATGCTGTTCTGAGACACAGTTCTCATCATTGTACAGTTCAGGGTGTGGTAGAATAGAGGACAAGAAAAGAAGGAAGTCAGTAGTAGTATTTGGAAGAGACAGGTCACACCAGATAGCTTTCTAGGTAAATTATAGCTTATTCTGAGCTGTAACTGGGGTGGGGCTGGGGTCAGAGAACTGCTGAGTTGTAATGAATCAGTGACTGAAAGTATAGGCTTGCAGCTTTGGGCTACACACCTTGCTATGGCAGTTACACAGCTTTGGGTCAGGGCAAATCCATCTCATGGCAAAACCTGTGCACACATGCCCACAGTGCAAAAAAACTGAGACCAGATCCTCATTTCCCGTTGCCTTTTCCCCCCACTTTTTACATCACTTTAACAAAGCAAAGGAGTTCTATATGCGAAAGACACATGCTTTTCCTTTAGAGCATTTTAAGAGCAAAAAGTGCTGTGGAATAGAGATGCTGTCCCATTGAAGAAACTCCAGTGTGGAATCCATCTCATATGTCTTCAGATTCATGGATTCACTTTTTTGGTCAGTGGCAAGAAATCGGCAGTTCAAAGATACAGTTCATTTGTCCTGCCTACTTTAGGATAAGCTTAATCACTCCTTGGCAGTCTCCACTCTTTGGAAGGAGTTGTGAAGGCATTCTAGACAGCTGACACAGACACCCATACACATGCCTAACAGTGGTTGAAAACATTCCTACAGCTTTTCATGTGGTCATTTGCAGTATCAACCTTGGACTCAACCATAGCTATCAAAACCCTGTGAGGCGTGGAAGTTTCCAAAAGGTTTATGTGTTCATAGTACTGTAAATCACAAATTAGCTACCCAAAATCATGAAAATGGATTAAGATGCATGATTAAATGCAATAGTGCTGTCCTCTTTCTTCTACTTTTTATTCAGCCTTTGGGGTTTTGGGTATCTTTTTGTCATGCTTTCCACTCTTATCCTTCAACTCAAGGGTTAAATCAAAGAGAATTTAAGAGGGCAGGGAGTCTTGTAATTGTTTGACTGTGGGATTTGGGTATAAACTCAGCTATCATGGAAGTGCCATGTATCAAAAAATCAGATCTGCTAGGAAATTAGTATTTTGCTAAGAATCAGACATAAGAGTATTCTTCAGTTTTACAATTTAATTATTACAGGCTTTTATAATTTTGCAACATGATATAACTGCTGAGGTTGTAACTCAAAACTTGAGTTGTAGTAGACTAAGTACAAGCTTAGTCAGACTTTGCGTTGTAAGTATGGTCAAGGGCAAGAACAGATACTAAAATTTTGCACTGGTTTGAAGGTGTTTGTCCTACTGTTTGCACTGCAAACACCCCTTTGTTAGGCAGCACACCCCATTTAGGTGAGTTGACGTGCTGAAATTGTTGACAGTTGAAATACTGACAAGGCTAATGGCATTCAACATTTGCTTCACCTGGCATTATGGGTAAATAACTTACTGTGAAAGTATGAAAAAGCTCTCATAATTTGCACTTCTGTTTAGACAGGAGTCGAATTAGGAAATGCAGAAACTTGTATTGAGTAGAGACATCAGCAACAAGAGAGTTTGCAAGAGGTCAAGTATCCCTTTGGCTGAAAGAAAAATGCTGTGACAGCCTTAAATCCATCTCTTATATAAGTTGTATATAAATGCACCATATAAGTTGAATCTACTCATTCAACAGATCCTGAGATCTAGTGATCTTTTTGAAGCTTCAAGCTCCACTCTGAATATTGTTCTCACCTATATTCTCTGTTGTGCACTCATCACCAAAATGAGGAGAAATTCTGATGATCAAAATCCCTTTTATTCTTCTCTATTCACATCCCACCATTCAAGGACTTCACTGCTATCCAGGACAAATAAATTTTTCAAGTCAGAACCTGAATGTATGACTGGTTGTGCAGTGAATCATCTGATATGGGGCTTTGGTCACAGCCTGACCTTGTGGAGGCACCTCACAAGAGAAAAGGGGTGTTGTAAAACAAGAAAAAGATCCAGAGTGAGGAAGACTCAAATGTGAAGGAAAATAAAAACATTGTAAAATAAACTGTAGCTGCTTGGAATGTGTCAAAGGGGAGATGTTTTATTCCAGGTTCATAACAGATCTACTGGCTTATTCGTTTTTTGCCAAAATAAGCCTCTCTCTTTCCAGTTATATGAGCATGTTGTCAGAGCTCCCCTGGAGTGGAGAGAGCTGTGTGTTGCATCAGAGGCTCCCACCCTGTGCTGCACCCTGGCTCTGCACTTGTAACCCTCCTCTTCTAATGTGTAGAGGAGCACTAAGTAAATGGATTTTCTCAAATTCTTTGCTGGGAAAAGCTTTTGAGCTGTTTGTAGCATAGGATTTGTTATTGATGGTGTATATCTGATTAACTAAACAGTTAGTGGAAGGGTAGTGGTAGCAATTTCATATGCAGACAAATAGCAGCACAATTTCTCATGCCATTCTTGTGATTTATAAGCCTCTGCAATTATCTGCATGACCTTCGTACTTGTAGGTACAACTAAGAATGTAATCTGTCCCATAACTGTAGCCTTTCTCTTCTCCAAGGAAGCAAAAAGCACTGCGTAGCCAGGAAATAAGAAATAGGCAAACATATGGAAGATTTAAGCTGAAAATCTGTCACTTATTGGAAACTGCATGTTTGCTTCTGATCTTAGATTGCGTATTTTTACTTTAGATACCATTAAATATAGATATGAAACATGTAGCAAAGTCAGATACTGAGTTTCTGTTCAGCAGCTGTAATTCAGCATGTTGTAAACTAGGATCTTACCAGAATTTGCTTGTGGTTATGTTCACTAGGCTTATTAAAAAACTAACCAAACCCCCCAAACTCCCTAAAAATCCCAAAAACCTCAACCCACACCAAGAAACCTCCCCCAAACCCACCAAAATCAAAACTGAGAAAACAGCAGAAGTTCTGGGCATTTGCATGTGAAAGGTCCTTGCACACTGTCCTGTTTTGAAGAGCCAGTGTGAATGCTCATGCTTGCCTCCTACATCATTATTTCCTCAGCACATTTTATCTCTGACTGAATGCCTGGGCTAAGCATCTCATAGACAACAGTGCTACAGCTCAAGCCCTCCTTAATCAGTATCAACTCTGTGTGAAGATTTACAGCAGTGTAGTTTTTGGTACATAATTCAATTTCCAAACTCCACTTATAATAAACTTATTTTACTGCAATTTTATGGTCTGATCTTTTTATGGTCTTATCTTTTCAAATCCTGTATCATCTGTAATTCCCTTACTACCCTTCATGGTGCTTTTCATACATTTTTTTATGGCCATTTAAACTTTTCTCATGATCTTCTGTGGCTATGGCATCCCTCCATAAAGACACCCACATTTCTCTTTGTGGAGTGTGTGAGATCGAGACCATACAGTCTCCACAGTCTCCACAGTTGTTTCTCCCAGTCCTTACAAAATCTGTATTTCATGAGTGCAATTATTTTTAGGAGCATTCTCAGATTTAGGGTGAATATTTGAAATAAGGTAGTATAAAAAAGACTATTACTCCAGAAAGGAGCACAGGAAGTCAAAGACAGGTATAGATCCACTCCTGAAAATGGAAAGGCTAGTTAGGAGAGCAGCTGGAGGGAATTATTTTAAATGTAGAGTGCTGGGTTTTTTGTGGATCCTACAAAAGTCAGATTCTAAGTTACATCATTTTTGTCACTTCTATAGGTGTGTTATATACTAACACTTCCTAGTTTTTTCAGATACAGAGAGCAGAATTGAGAAACAGGAATTGACATTGAAGACTGAAAACTGGGTTTGGGCCAAGTGGACTTCAAAAATCAGTTCAGACTAAGGTACCCTTAATCTGTCACACTGTGTTCACCTCCAAAATTGAAGCTTCTTTTTTTTAATGCCAAACTCAGAGTCTGATCCCCATTCCTGTGAGCATTGCTGTAGGGGGCTTCTTCAGAAAATAGGCTGATAGAAAAAACCGAGAAAAATACCTCAGGATTCCTAGTTGGAGTTACACAAGAAAACAGACAAGACAAAGCCCAAAGGCAATGAAATAAGATTATTATCTCACTTTCTGGAATGAGTCTAGCTCCTGTTGCTGAGAGGTATCCTGCATCTAATGCCAGAACCAGGGTTTGCCGTGCTGGTGTTCAAAGCATTTCTGGAAACTTGCACAGTAGGACTTTTGTCCTCAGAGCTCATATTCCTGGGGTCCTGATTTGGTGAGGAAGAGGAAAAGGATCGGAAGCAGATACTCAGAAGGAGAAAATGTTGGCAGATTTCTTACCCCTCCTCTCCTGGGATGAAACAGACTCATCCCTTTATGCTGGTTGAACATCTGAAGTAGAAGCGTAAACACAACAGAATGAATGCTGGCAGTGAACACTAGACAGTGAAAGAGCAAACTCTGCAATATAAAGCATTAATAAATGCAATTATTTCAACTTCCTCTTAAAATCAGGTGTGTAAAATATTTTTATGCTCACTTCTCTAAACTAACTTCTGTTTCATTATTTACTTTTGAGGCGTAGGACAAGTCATAGGATTATTACAGAGAAGTACAAATCACAAGATGCAGTAAGAGCCTGCAGGCTTGGTGATAACAACTCAAAGTGCTTCCCCAATGTTTGGTTAATATTTACCTGTGGTAAAGCAACTATTTAAGCAATTGTGAATAACTTGGTTGTAACTTTGGCTTTCAGGAGCAGAGCACAGTGTATTTGACGTGCTTTGAGAGGTTTTCTGAAGACATAAGAACAACTTTTACATCAAGATCAAACTCTTAGGAAAGCTTCTTTTGTAGCACTCATTTTTGTCTCAGCTTGTTGAAAATGGCGGGTGTAAGCAAATGCATGAAGTACTCCATGTTCATCTTCAACTTTTTCTTTTGGGTAAGTTAGTGTTTAAACTCTTATTAGTCATGTATGAAATGTGTTCCCCATTATCTGAATGCTGCAGTTAGAGGAATTTTAAAGAAAATAGAGCATAAGTGGAACCAGAGTATGATTCTAAATGAGGGAGAGGAGAATATATTTAACTTTTGCCCTTTTCTTTGTCTTTTTTCATCTAAACACCTTTCCCTCCGTATTTAAAAGTAGACAAGCCACAAATCTATCTCTCTGTTCATCTTGTGCCCCTCATGTCAAGGGGCACAAGATGAACATCATCTCAGTCAAAAGATAAACTTTGCAATAACAATGCACAGTTCTCTTCCTTTTATTGCTGCTGTTTGCATGCAAGATCCTTAAAAGGTAGTTGCAACAGAAAATATGAAAAATTTACTTGAATTTTAAGCCTCCTAATTGATAAATGGTGTTCATATCCTTCTTTGTGGTTCTTTGCTTTACATTCAGTGCATAATTAGTTTCTGATGTTGGACAATAAATGTTTCTAATAGTGTATGTGCTGGCAGTACTGCCACAGCTGTACCAAGGCGGACACAGCCCAGCACAGCAGGCAGGTTTCTGGGTGTTATTTGGACAGTATTTGTCTATCACATCTCAGCTGGGTTGCAAGAATTTCAGGTCGTGTAAGCTCTGGAAAGGTTTGAGTTAAAGAACATTTCTCTCACGGTTCACCCTCGCTGTCAGATTTCCTGACAGAGCTTTGTCAGGTTCACCAGGGGTTCACTGAAACCAGAAGCAGAACTACTAGCCACATTATGGGTTTTGCCTCAAGGGATTTTTTTCAAGTGAAAAGGTGAAACCATTCAAAGGGGACCACAAACAGTAGTCTTGGAAAATTTGTGGCTTGCCCAAATTCTTTGATGACTCGTGGACTTCACAAAGTAATTCCTGACAGACCAGTGATGGTTTGGACTGTCTTCCTCAGTTTCTTCCTTCGGTTCTATCAAGGCAGATTGAAGATTTTTGACATTTGTGTTGAAGTTTTTATGCAACAGTACTTACAAGAATCTGTAAGTTTCTGAATTTGACTTCCTGTCCCTCAGGAACTTTTTCCTGTTTTTGTGGTTTGACCCCAAACAGCAACCAAGTACCATGAAAGACACTCACTCACTCCCTACCAGCAGGACAAGGGAGAGAATTGAAGGCATAAAAGCTAGAAAATTTGTGATTTGAGATATAGACAGTTTAATAGGGAAAGCAAAAGCCATTCATGCAAGCAGCACAACACAAGCAATTGATTTCCTGCTTCACACAGGCGGGCAGCTGCTCAGCCATCTCCAGGAGGGCAGGGCCTCATTATGTGAAATATTTACTTGTGAACACAAATTACATCACTCCAAATGTCCCCTGCCTTCCTCCTTCTTTCTCCCAGCTTTATCTAGTGAGCATGATGTCAAATGGTCTGGAACATCCCTTTGGTCAGTTGGGGTCACCTGTCCTGGCTGTGTCTCCTCCTAACCTCCCGTGCACCCTCAGTCTCATCACCAGAGTAGCAGTATGAAAGGAGAAAGAAAACTTGATGTAAGCCCTTCTCACCAATAGCAAAAACTTCTTATATAATCAACCTTGAGTTCAGCACAAATCTAAAACACAGCCCTATACCAGCCACTGTGATGAAAATTACCACGCCCAAAACCAGCACATCTGTTCACATTCATCTGTGTCTAGTCTAAGCTAAAGCATGGGCAAATGTCTCAAACTAGTATTAGAAAAGCTCCAAACTACTTCATGAATGAACATTGGAATAGTGTCCCATGCCTCCAGTGACAGTATGGATTTCCTAGAGAAAAAAAAAAGAGGTGGGATCCTGGGAGACCCTTGAAACAATCATGTGTGAAACAAACTTCCTATATTTATACCAAAGTTGAAAACGCATACTGCATTCTGGGGAAGAAAACGTTGAGAACATTTATTGTGCATGTGACTGCCTGGGTGACAGAGAAGGACAGGAATGCAACTGTAGTTAACTGTTTTAGAGAAGGTGTTTAGTTTAGCATGATCAAGTCTGGGAAGAATAGATGTATGGGCTGACAGAAATATAATGAAACTGAATTTTTTGTTTCACATTCCTGTCTTGAATTCATGGAAATCATTAAATTACAACAGTAAGGTAGAGGGAACAGAGACGACTTTACAACCACTTATCTCATAGCTGCTTTCTGTAGTGCTCAAGGCAGTTGACAAGTGGAAAGTTACTGGTATACTGGGAAATGAAGGTGACTTTAACCTGAATAGATAAGAATGGAAGTTGCTTATTTACCTAGTGTCCTTCAATTTTACACCCTTTGCAATCTCTCAGGGAGTGTTCTCCCTTACAGGACTCAGGAATGGGCTTGAGCCTCCCTAGCCTTCTGATAACTTTTTCTAGGCAGCTCATGCAGCATCACATTAAGTGTGTAAGCCGTGGAATAGTCTGGAATTTGCAGATAGCTCTGCAAATTGACAATGGCTTCACTACATGATGTGTGTCCCCTGGGCATCTACATGCCCATGAGCCCCATGCTGGGCTCCAGCACACAAATAGAGTTTTTCACCTTCCCAGTCTGGTGAAAAATAGCAGACTATGGGCTTTTGTGACCTGTGCTTTGGAACTGAGCACCTATATGGAGTTTCTAACAGTTCTTAAATTAATCCTTGTCAATTTTGTACATTAAACCTAACACGTCAGATTTTTCTTCATTCCCTTCTTTGGAGTTTGCAGGATATCCAGTCTCACCTGCTGTCCTCATTGTGTCAACTTTTGCTACTCCAAATCATGCAAAATTGTAGAATTGTCTTTTTTTTTTCACTGAATACTGACATCTGATGTCAAAGCAACATGGTTACTGACAGACCATCCTTGATCAGTTGCTAATACCAGACTTGCAGTCCCATCTACAAAAAAGTGGCCCTTCCCTGAACCTTTATGTGAACATCTCAGTCCCTGAAGTAGCAACACAAGCTTAGCAGGTTTGCTGAGCCAGAGACCACATTCTCTGTAGGACCTGCCTAGAGCTGCAATTTCAGGTGTCTCAGTCAAATATTTTCATTAACAGAAGCAACCTTGTAAAAGTTCCTGCTGATATCCTTGAACTGAATGTTTGAAAAGGGTGTGCCAGTGGAGGAAATGCCCCACAAATTTGATATTTGTGTGTATGAGAATTTCAGAGTCTTAATATACTGTTGGTGCAGCACTAATTCAGGCTCATCTGAGATGATGAGCATTTTTTATCAACCTAAAACAACTCTATTTTAAAAATTAAAATATTTTAACATCTTACTAAAATTATGATTTATAAATTATGTTTCTATTTTTACATCAAGAAAATACTGTAGAGCATTCCCATGTACATTTAGCTAAATTTGCTTCTACTACTCTGCTGTATTCTAATGGGAGGTCCTATGTAACAAAAAAGCATGACAAACTCTTTGGATTTGTAGCAATAGATGCTACAGTGGAAACTTTAATGAATTAGCAAGCCCTTGTTATCTAGTGAATAGCCATGTCATTCACACAGTGCTGCTGAACAAGACTGAAATGTACAGTCATATCATACTATCAGTTCCTAGGCAGATTCAGCAGGATTCAAAATGTTTCAGAGGGACGTTCTAGTTAAATTTGATAACATGTTATAGTTGTCATTGATTGTACAGCCTTCTTTTTCATGTTTAAAATGTTCTAATAGGAGCTTTAATTAGAGTAAGAAAATGTGTGGTACCCATGTCTGAGTGGTGGCCCTATTCCATATTCAATAATCTGCTAAGGTCATTAATATCTTTGGTGCTGAGTATTATATGAAAACTTCTGTGGGAAAAGTTTTTTTAAAGAAAAAATATCTAAACCATATTAAAAAATCTATTTTAGTTTCAGTAATCGCAGTCTTCAAGAGAAATTCATATCAACATTTCAGGGCCATCTATGACTTGAGTATTAATGGCAGATGGAGATAATTCTAAATCTGAATAGTCCTTGGTCCTCAGTGATGTCTCTTTTCTACCAGTCATCTCAGTAGGCATAATCCTTACATGAGAATAGTCTCTTGGTTACCTATGTCCAACACTTAAAAAAGAGAAATTCTGTGTAAGAATCATCAACAACAAGGTTAGGAATAGAGTGACTGGCACATGGGAACGGTACCTCAATGACTGATGAAATAAGAGCACAACTAGAGATGAGGGAATGTATCTGGACCTATCTGTGATTCATCTTCCACAACTTCAACATTTTAAGGAAAGTCATGCTGGTCAAACATTCACATATACTAGACCAAGTTGTATTGGGCTGTTTTCTGTAAAAATATAATGGGAGCAATTGGTCTAGGCATTTTATGAGACCTGTTCTAAGGGTTGGAGATGGCCGGATATTGTTGCATTTGAAACAGCAAAAAGAATTATTTTTAGAACTTTTCCTGGTAGCTTTACCATAGAGACTGTCTCCAGATATGTGTCCTGAAGAAGTCTAGAAACAAAAGATATGCAAACACTCCTTATCAAATCTCGTGCTTCCATTAAACAAGAAACAACATTCTTTACAGATACGTTTTACACATACAATAGCAATTCGTACTCCTCTCTCATCTGACAGAATTTCTGTGTGCTTCCCAAACACATGTATAAATCATCATGTAAATGTGTCGTCCCTGGGGTGGAAACATCAGGGATTTGGTGCATACCTGAAGATTTAACTACACTTACAAATTTTCCTGGAAATGAATCAATATTCTCTGCTCCAGCAATTCATGTTTCTTTTGCTTTGCCAAACAAATGATTTCAGAAGTTTGGACAGCATATGGTGATCTTTGGATACTGAATGTTAGTAAAAAAGTTGCTGACTTTTCTAACTTGTCTTTATTTTCTCCCACAGGTGTGTGGTTGCATTATTTTGGGATTCTCTATATGGATACGTGTTACTGGTACTCAGCAGGTAAATGCATGTGGTCATACTAGCACCATGTAAAACACTGCATACAATTTAATTTCCCAGATTTATTTCCATAAATTTTCTATGTTTTTATTGACATGGTTTGTGTGGGTGAAGAAGAATGCATTTTATGACATTTAAATTAAACATCATGGTGCAGGTAATCAGATAAAGTGATTGATGTAAGCAGAGATAACTGACTATGAGAAGTATCTCCTAGTGTTATTAATGTAGTTTCATGCCATTGCACACAGATTTCTGTTTGAAAATGTGTCTCACCTCTAATGAAAAATAATTATGCTTTTGTTAATGATTTCAGTGTTAGAATAATGTGGAGCCATTGCAGCTCACAGACTTTTCAATGTTTTTCCCTTTTAGAATAGGAGAGTCATATCAATTCCTAGGGTTACTCCATATGTTTGTAGGGAATATTTTTATCTTTCTCACTATCTTCAATAACACAATTCTCATTTTCCCAATAACTGCAACTTTGAAAGGGAGAAAGGATTTTTCCTTCATTTTCAACAGCTCCTTAAAACACCTGATCCTTTCCCTCTCATATTTATATATAAAGAGTTTTTAATGCCCAAGAATCCGGGATTATAATGTCCTAAAATTCCTTCTGGAGGGTAGGAAAAAGACTCTGAGTTACCCTCCTGGACTTTTGTATGGGTTATTGAATTACTTTGGATGTTGTGACTTTCCTTTTCTGCAAAGCTGGGGAAAATACAGTTTTGAGGAGCTCTTAATCTTGAGACATGCAGCAGAGGTTGCTCCTCTTGTTTCAAAGACCCCATGGTCCTGTAGGCCCTTTTGTCTAGTGTGTACCCACTGACACTGACTCTAAGGTTTAAGCAGTACATTTCTTCAAATGAATTTGAACCATAGAAGTGCAAGTTAATTTGCAAGCTTAATTTGCATTCTTCTGTTTTTTAAAAGACTCTTTGGCCACAGAAGTGAAAAAACAGCCAGGTATCACATGGAAGCATTTTTTTCAGCTTTCAAATTAAGCCATTAGCATAGATTAAGTTGCAATTCTTTAGATAACTCCCCTCTTGCTCTAGAACAGTCTGTCAGTTAAGAACAATAACTTTTAAACCAGTATTTTCCCTCCTGGAAATAAAAAGGTGGTGGAGGTAAGAAGATAGCTTTGTATATTCCCTACCATTTGGCTGATGACACGGCTACCCTTAGTCAGTCCCAGATGTCTCATGTCTGGCAGAGCACGGAGGCAAGAGAACTTGGTTCAAGATGACACTGTGTCATCAGGTAAATTAGGTCATGGTGAAGAGCTCTGCCATTCTCTTCTCTGGAAGAGGAAGAAGCACAACTTTCCCTCCTCAATCAGCATTTCACTAGAAGCTAAAATTGCCATTCTTGACACTTGGCAATCTTTGGTATGATGGCTCAAACGACGCAATGGAACTTGGAAAACCACAACCACTACCGTATCTTATTTTTTGAGAGATTTCCTATTCGGAAAAGAATATTTAAACATATGTCAAACTGCTTTCCTGAAGCGACACTCAGTACTCCCCAAAAACCTATGAATTAAGAGTCAGGACCAAAATTGAAAGCATTTTCTCACATTTTTGCCTCCAGGCAGTCAAAGTTCCCATTCAAAACCAATGTATGTTTTGCCTCAGTAATAATTGAGCAGACCATAAGGATTTGGCTGTAGATGAATAGAGCTTTCTAAGAATAAATAACAGGAGGTTCAGTCCAACTTGGAAAGGGAAAGAACAACACATTCTTCAAATTATACTTGTCTATATACCTTTGCAATTTCCATCAGAAGATAAATGTGACAACTTCCAGACATTTTTGCTAATCTTGGCACCAGTCACACTGGAAAATATTCTTTGAACATTTTTCTCTCTTTTGGCCTTTGGCCTTAGTCAGTCCTGTGGGAACTGGATAATTTGATATTTAATAATATTGAGGTATATGAATTGTTTAGTTGAATGTTCCACACATCAAAATAAAATTCTCATCTCTGAGGGTAATACTAGAGATCAAGCCTGGGGAAAAAAAAACCAAAAAAAAGCCGCTTTGGAAAATACATCTAACTATTTCTCTAATACATGCACCATCACTTTGAGAAGTGTTCTCTCAGGAACAGTCACAATGTATGTTCCTGGCCTTCTAATGACAAACAGAGATTTTGTTTCTTTAACATTGGGTAATGCAGGAAAGGTTTTGAGGTAATCAAGTGTCCTGACTGAAAACCAACTGAAAGTCACTTTAAAGACAGAAGATCTTTATTTTTTTTTTGTTTACACTGTAAAGTTGATGTTCATCTTGTGCAGAAACAAGATTTAGAAAACCAGGTTTTATAAAGCTCTCCCCCACAATATTTGAGAAGGGAGCATTAGAGCTTTGTTTATTCATGGCTCAGAATTTCTCTGTAGCTGCTAGTCGGTATATTTATGAGTTGCAAAATTATTATCTTATTTTGGGGAATACAGATGTTTTTAGGAAGACCTTGTAGGTGAAACTTTTTTTTTTCCTCTCTTTTTTCAGGGAATGGACAGCAGCATGTTTGCAGGAGTTAATCTACTAATAGCTGTGGGAGCCATCATTATGATCCTTGGGTTCCTGGGGTGTTGCGGTGCCGTGAAGGAGAGCCGGTGCATGCTGATGTTGGTAGGAAAGAAAAACAATTGTCTACCTTTAACAGGTCACATATGATGGATAGAGTCCTTGCAAGTAGTATCAAATGAGGATGGGAATCTTTTTTAATTTAACCAAAAACATGATTGTGATCCCGTGTTTTCGTTGATTACCGTGAGTTTGGGCCCCTTCTGAATTCTATTGTGGCAAAAATGATGGTCTCATCAGCAAGAACACAGGGTCCAGAGAGACTTGAGCATGTCACTACCTTTTTTTCCATCCAACTGTCACCAAGTTCCCTCCATCAACTTTCACCCGTTACGTATCCTATTTAATTTTATAAATTCCCAGTTGCTCTCTTTGCTGGTCCACCTAGAATGTCCTCCCTGTCCTCCTGCTCAGCTCTCACCTACACACTGTTACCATCACACTGTTCTGGCATGTGCCTTGTGTTGATCACCAGCTGAGCACGCTCTGTCTTGAGCACCGCTTTTTCTCATCATCAAAGAAGAAATAATTAGAACAGCTGTGACTGAATTGTTCTACCTACAGGGTTATTCAAGCACATGAAAGATAAATGTTAACTTGAAATTATATCACCTTGCTCAAAAGTAATATAGTTTTCTACCCCTTTTGTTTTCTTCCCAGTTTTTTATTGCACTGCTTCTGATCCTAATTCTTCAGGTGACAGGAGGTGTTTTAGGAGCAGTGTACAAGTCTCAGGTATAGTATTATTCTATATTTTCATTGATGTCTTCATATAGTTTTGTTTCTTCCCAAAAAGTTAGTAATGTATTTTAACTTGCAGGTGGAAGCAGCCTTTAACCTTACTCTAAGTGCAAGTGTGGATGCACTGCAAAGTACTACGGGAGAATACAAAGAGTATCAGGAGGAGTTCCAGAAGTTAGAGAAAAAGGTAATTAAACAGTAAAAAAATGAAGAGGTTGTTGCTATCCATCTCATCTTTGGTATCTGTCTCTGCTTCATCTTATGACTACTGTGCCCTAGATTTGAATTTCATTCCCTGTGGATGGAGAAGGGTCTGACTTAAAGGCAAGTTGAAACATCACAGAAGAAACTTCTGTTCTCTTGATAGGACATGGTCTTCCTGTGATGATTTCTTTGTGCAATAGTCTTGTCTATAAGGGCACTGAAGCAAGGACACACCACATGCAAGTTAGACTGACAGTTAGCTAAGCTCTTTCATGAGAGGACTGCATGGCCCTTTCTTACAGCTCTCCCTTCTGAAAGAACATTGATCCCTCACCATATCCCAAACAAGAACTCTCCAGAACTTTTAAGGAAATATTATCCCAGGGATTAGAAAAACATCAGGAGTGTATTTAATTTGAAATATCCTACTGCTATGAGGTCACTAAATGCCATGCTTTACTGTGTGAGAAGAGGGAAGAAAATATGATGAGAAGTTTGTTTTTATTGTGTTTGTATTATTCCTGATACCCCCATTCTGCAAGACCCCAGATGGTGGACACTTAGTGCAAGCTTGCTCCTGGGTATCTTATAGAGAGTACTCTGGAATCTCATTGACAACATACACCCCTTCCCCTCCCACAGGTACCTAGGTCTGTATGGCAACAGAATGCCTGCTGTTCTGTCTTTTTTTTTAGTCCCTAATAGGTGATGACTATGATGGATAGACTTAAAGTTAAATTTTATGTTTTCAAAGACTGCTGTACAAAAGAAAATTAAACAAGGAACAGTATTTAGGTGTTTTATATTACTTCCACTTCTTCCTTATTCCACCTCCAGCCTTATCCTCTGCTTCTGAGACAGCTTATTTCTTCTGATATAATAAGCTCTCTGGAGAGATGAGCAAAATGAAAAATTCCATAATTACTACATTAATTTTTAAATGTACCTGGACTGCTATATTATGTCCCACAGCCTTTGTTTTTATACAAAATTATGTGAGCATTTCCAGCTGCTTTTTAATAGAGGGAGGACCTCAAACCCAAGTTTGAACCCCTGAGCTTTAGTGGCTTGAATATAGTGGAACATGAAGTGAAACTGCACCTGGTTTAAGTTTCACAAACCCCAAATGGAACCTTGGCCTCCTCAGTCCATTTCTAATTTAAAGAGATGACCATCATTCAAAGTGGTTGTTTTTCTAGATTTCAAAGTTTTATATACCTGAATTTTACGTTTCCAGCCTGACATTTCAAGCTGTGAAATATGGGTGTTACTGGAGCTGACAACTTACCTTCTGCAAGTATAACCTACAGAAAGAAGGCTTGATGCTCAAAAAATACTCTACCCAGTGTTCCAGTTCCACTCTGGCACTGATAATTATTAGCTTTATAGTATGTTAATGCTTTTTGAGCATTTTATACTGAAAATCTGTTTTTTTTTTCCCCTATCTCCTCTTTTTTTTTTTTTTTTTTAGAAGAACTTATGCACTTACGTTCTTATAAGTGGCATAGAAATGTAAAGGGTATTTGAGACATACTAATTTAGGACAACCTCCACATTGGAATAGATTAAATAAAATGTGTTTTTTGTTGCTCCTCTCAGCTCCCTCACCTACTGTCTTTAAACTGAAAGTCAACTTTTTTTAAACTCTTCTCCCCATTTACTTCTTTCTTGCAGAACCAATGCTGTGGATTGATAAATGGACCTAAAGACTGGGGAACAAATTTTAACAAACCTTCCTCAAACATCTGTCAGTGTGAAGTAGAGAAGCCATCAACATCAGACCTCTGTATATACCATGTCAACAGATACATCTATAAAAAGGTGAGAAAAATGTTCACTCTTCTTTCTAAAAAGCCAAGTTTTAACCCAAGGTTATCTTTGGTGACTGACATAGTCAGCAGTTCTGTACCTTTCTGAAAAGGCAAAGTTTTGGTTTCCCTTTCTGAGCCAGAATTATCCCTGCACCATCTGTTAAGAAATGACTGTTCATAATTCTTCTCCTTCTTCTTCAGTTTCCAGTTTAATGTCTCCAGTTTAATAAGCAATCTGTGCGGTTACTGTTCATGAAAATGATTATGGCTTTGGGGTCAGGGTATGACTGGGTCAGAGCTGCACATCAGCTACCCTTTGGCTCTCAGTCCTCTTGCAGAAAGTTGTGTTCCCACCCAGGCTTGTTGTGGTAGCTTGTTGAATGAGACTTTCAAAATGCTAAGGTATACTGAAAATCAAACACACTAAATGCAAGACCTTTGGGGTTTTGTAATCCTTTAATAAAAACCCTAGACTCATTTTGCAGAATCTGCTGGAAAGAAACCTTACATATTGTGAGATTCATGGCAGAATATTCAAAATGTGATTTCTTACAAATACAGCCTTTTGAAGATATTAGAACAATTAATGTAATAATAATAATAAGGAAAAATATCTGGTGAGAGGCTAAAAGAGAGCACACTCAGAAGAATACCATCTAGTAAACAGTAAACATCTCAAAGAACTCTGAACTCTATGGATATAAAAAGTAATATAAAAAAATAAATATACAAAATAATGGAATAGCACAAAGTAATTGAAGTTTAAGAACGCTGGTGGTGCAGTTTTCCAATATGCACTAGCACCAAGCACATTTTATTAAACGTCCATTCTGGTTGTATAATTCTCTAATTGCACAGCTCCTTAATCAGGTCCTGCCTGAGCAGTAATTTCCTCCCCATGTAGTCCCACAGAAGCAAATACTAATTTAAAGCAAAGAAACAGTCTGGTTAAGTAGAGGATACCAGAACCCAATCTGGAAATAAGATGTATACAAAGAGGCTGTTTTAGCCACACTTTTATGTTATTTTGGCCTCAGGCAAACCCTCAAAGGACACATGAGAAACCATCTGTGAAATTACTGCAGGTGCAAGATATCGCTCATATGAATACATAGATTTCATGGTGGTGTGAGATGAGACATCCAACCCTTCTCATATGGAAAGGAAGATTTGAAATTCAGTGAAGTTATAAGTCAGCTTAAATGAGAGATTTTTAGAAGACTAGAAGGAGAAGACTCATGTTTATTGTGAGAGAAGAAATATGTGAAAAAAACACAACTATATGAGAGAATGGTAGTGTTGTTACAGTAATGTAATCTTGATGTGCTTAAGCTGTACTTGGCTTTCCCTCCTATTTGCAGAAGGAGGATTGTCTGTGCCTGGAGAAGATGTAGTCATTGTAAGAACAGACGTATGCAAATATTCGAGAGTAGCTCTGCACAGAACTTCAGTTGTAGAATCATAGAATAGGCTGAGCCAGAAGGGACTCATCAGGACCATCGAGTCCAGTTCCTGGCCCTGCACAGGACAGCCCCACTAGTCATTCCATGTGCCCAGGAGCATTGTCCAAACATTTCTTGAACTCCGTCAGGTTTGGTGTTGTGACCACTGCTCTGGGGAGCCTGTTCCAGGGCCCAACCACCCTCTGGGTGAAAAAGCTTTTCCTGATATCCAACCTAAATCTCCACTGACTCAGCTTTTTGACATTTTCTTGAGTCCTATTACTGTTTATGACAGTAAAGAAACCAGTTCCTACTCCTCTGCTCCCCCTCATAAGGATGCTGAAGACCCAAATGAGATCTCCCCTCAGTCTCCTCTTCTCCAGGTTGAATAGAGTAAGTTACCTCAGCCACTCCTTGTATGCCTTCTCCTCAAGGCCCTTCACTGTCCTCATGGCCCTACTTTGGACACTCTCTAGTAGCTTTATATCTTTAATATATCATGGTCCCCAAAATTGCCCCAGGAATTAAGGTGAGGCTGCCCCAGAGCAGAGCAGAGCAGAGTAGGGCAGAGCAGAGCAGAGCAGGACAATTCCCTCCCTTACCCAGCTGGCAATTCTGTGCCTGATGTCCCCCAGGACAGGGTTGGCCCTCCTGGCTGCCAGGGCACTGCTGGCTCATGTTCAACTTGCCATGGACCAGGACCCCCAAGCATCGTGTGCAGGGCTGCTCTCCAGCCTCTGGTTCACCAGTCAAACCCCAACATAACCAGAGTTGCAAAATCTGGCAGTTGACCTTGTTAAACATCGTGTGATTGCCCATCTCTCTGTTTTGTTGAGCTCTCTCTCTAGGGTTTCTCTTCCTTCAAGGAAGTCAACAGCTCCTCCTACTTTAGTGTTGTTGGCAAACTACCCTAATATTCCTTCGAGTTCTGCATCCAGGTTGTTAAGGAACATGTTGAAGAGAACTGGACCAAGGATAGGGCCCTGCAGAATCCCACTACTAACCAGATTCCAGACTGATGTTACCTCACTTACTATAACAGGCACAAAGGTGCCTGACCCATGACCCAGTTACTTACCCATGGCATAACATGGTTATTTAGCTGTATGCTGGACACAAGGATACTGTGATGGACAGCATCAAAATCTTGTCCAAAGGAGTCGAAAAAGATTACATCTACTGGCTTTCCAAGAACAGTTAGGTACCCTGTCCTAGAGGGAAATCAAGTTCAACAAGCAGGACTTTTCCCTCATGAAGCCATGCTGATTACCCCCTTCCAGCCCCAGACTAAGACCACCATTGGACAAAATTAATTTTGAAGCTAGGCTTTATAACCAAATATTTTTAGTTAATCTCAAGTCTAATAATAAACTTTGAAGTTTCATATTCAAAGATTAGATTGGTAGGAAACTGAAGTTCCCTTTCAGATCTAGTCATGGCTTCACTGGCTCTTTCCTAGCAGCAAATGATTATCAAGTGAAAGTAAGAACAAACCCTTCTTTCCTTGTTAACTGAAAATAGTGCAAATATTGGGCATTACAGCTGTATGTCTTCCTTTGAAATAGTAACTTTTTATGGTCAGCTACTAAATCTTCATACTTGGGAAGGCAAGACTTTTGCAGAGCATAAGGTACACATAGCTGTGTTTTTTGTGTTTATTAGCAACAAGACAGAGCAAATTCAAAAAGCCTTTTTTTAGCACAAAGCTAAAGAAGAAAAAGGGAGAGTTTGAGTGAGTTTTTTTAGAAGATGCATTCCTATATAACCATAGGATAATATTGCTTACCTATAATTAATAATTTTGTTTTATTTTTCAGCCTTGTGGAGAAGTGATTATGGAAGAAATTAAAGACAATCTGGTCATAATTATGGGGATCGCCTTTGGACTGGCTGTTGTTGAGGTACCAGTGTACACTGTTAAAATACGTAGTAGCTGACAAACAATATATTCTACTTGGAAATACATTGGGAGTGGGATTAAAACACATGACTTGCTCAATTAATAGATGAGGGAAAACCACCTCTCACCTTAGCTGTAACCTTACTGTTATTTCATATAAACATATTTCATTAAAGTATATGACTGCTGAGCTGCAAACTTCAGGTGAGATTTGACCACTCTGCTGTCTGTATAAGTACATGACATGGGATATTTTCCTAAAAAAATTTTCCAGTCCTGAAGCCAGGCTATGCCTTGACACTGAGCCCTGTGTACAGAGAGGTGTGCAAATAAACAGCATCGGAAGACATGAGGAAGAAGTGCCAGATTTTTCCTACTGTTTCTCATCTTTTCTTGAGAAAAAAGCCATCTCCTAAGAAAATTTAGCCTCTAAAGTACATATTTTTATCATTAAGAAGTTTTGGTACAAAATTGTAATTCTGAGGCATTTAAACTTTAAACATGAAGAAGATGCATCAATGTGTCTGAGTGCACACATGTGATAGTCCATATATTCCTATGTGTCTAAAAAAACACAGAGTATGTGAACTGTTTCTTTTCATTTCCTCACCATGCACTGAAAAATAACATGCAAGATTTTCTCTGAAAAGAGGAGGAAAAGAAGTGAGGCTATCCAGCTATTCAATTTTTTTTTTAATAGGAGAAAATGATAAAGAAACAGGGGATTTCATCATGATGCTTTTTTCAGTCTTTTTTTTCTTTTCATTCTTCCTCCTTGGTTTTCCTTCACGCTCGCTCTCCACCAGTGGATGTTTGAGAGAAAAACAGAAATGACAAAGATTGCTGTGGAAAGTTCAGTCTGTAATTCAAAGAAAAACTTCTTAACATCATAGGCAGCGGATTGCTCCTTGTGGTAGAAGGGTGGGCAAAAGCCCCAGTTCAAAACTGTGTTTCTAGGAAAATAGTAGTAAGTGGAGAAGAATTATGTATCTGCAGCACTGGAAGAGAACAGGCCACCAACTTCTTACTCAGCACAGGCTTTCTGACATTTAAGGAGCTATATGTGGACAGTCAGGTCTGTCACACATATGTTTACTTTAAGGGAAAAATAGGTGAAATACACTGATATTAAATGGCCTTAAAATACAATAAAAGTGTAAAATTACATCTGTATCCCTAAGGCAAATTATAAGTCACTTTGCTCTAGTTACTGCAGTTATGTGAGTTGTAGCCTTTAGTTTTTTGGCCATCATTCTTTCCTGTTCTCCAGCTGGCATTTTCTGTGCTGGCTGCCTCTCCCAATCATAAAAGGATTAGAAAACAATATGAATAAACAATATGAGACTCAGCACAAATTGTCAGATGGCAATTTACACTTGATAAATATTTAGCCTTCCAGTATTAACTCAAGCAATTGCAAATCAAAGGCCACTTGCTTAAATCTCTGCTTTAGGAAATCCCAGACAAAAATAAGTGCTTTTCCCCCTCTGCCTGCTTCATTATGCCACTTGTGAGCTGTTACAGCTTTCAGCTCACCCTACTAGTGAAAATTATACAGATAAGAAGGACCCAGTTTCATCTGGGTGCAAATGCAAATGTGGGCATGGTATGTCAGGGAATCCCTGTCAGTTTGTTCCAGGTGTGAGTCCATCCCTCGGTCTTAGCTGTACCTCTGTGCTACAATGCTCTTCTCTGTCTCTTCCTTAAGTAAATAAAGTATGTCAGTGTTCGTGGCTTCAAAGGTGTCAGTTGGGTGCTTTCCACTTTTGTGTTCCACCTTCTTTTGTGGAACAGACTGGTTAACTTTAAATCCAGAAGGAAGCTTTCTGATCTGATCTCACCAGCTGTCTGCCACAGGTCATGGAATTGTGCCCAGTAACTCCCAGTACAGAAGGTGACCCTACTGAATTTTCTATTTCAAGTAACAGCTTCTCCAGTGAACTCACTATTGTTTCTATCCCAAGTCCATTACTGAAAAATATAGAATATTTGTTGCATGATTATTTGCAACTCAAAGCAGTGAGGTAGATTTAGAGATGTATACAGTATAAACTCGTGTGTGTATAGCTGTATACATACACTTCACACATATACTTATTTAAAAGAGAGTCACAGTGGAAAAGGAAACAAACCTTAGAATACACAGTGAGAATTCCTCCAGCTTCATCAGAAAATAAAATGCTCAATTTTCATCCAAATTTCTTGAAGTTCTCTGTAATTGCTCCTCCATTACAGCTAATAACTGCATTTTAAACACACAGAGGTACAGGGGTCCTTATGCACAGAATCCATTCATCTTCTAAACAAAAGAAACTTCTCCATGTGTCTGCAGTCTTACCTGTGGTATATACTGACTTCATTAAAGTGTTTCTATCCTTTAAGAGCCACATTTGAAAAAACCTTCTGCATAGCAGATTTAGCCTGAATGTAAATCCAAGAATTTTGCAAAGAAAAGATTTCCATTGTGTATCAGATGTATCCTGAGATTTCCAGAACTTCCAAGTAATACTAGAAATATCTTTGTTTTCCAGATTCTCGGTTTGGTGTTTTCTATGAGCCTTTACTGCCAGATTGGGAGAAAATGAAACTGTGAAAATGTCAGAATGATGTCAGCAGTCAAATCAAGACCTTTCTAGAAAGAAGGCTAGAGATTTGGCTGGGTACATTCAGATAAATATATGCATGTCCCAGGCAGCTGTTCTGATGGAAACGGCAGCCCTTGTGTTCATGGATGCTTGACAACTTGCAAAATGACCCCTTTATATTTCATAAGACTTAATGATGTGAATATGATTTTTTATTTGCAATAAACATCTTTGTTTATGTTTCTGAGGTGTTTATTTTGTCCAAAGACAGCAATTATGTCATGTTGAGAGTCTGATTTCACCATGTGGTGTGCCCTCGTGAGTGTTAAACCACCCACAGCAGAGTCACCATAAACAGCTGCAAACCATCATGCAGAGCTGACTGCTCCAGGGAACTCAGGCCCCGGGCACCTCTGCTTGTGGAGCAGGGTGTTTTCATTAAGAGCGTTGTGGGTCAGGGTTTTGTTACCTGTGAAAAGGGCAACTAACTTGCAACCAAATAGGAAAGTTATGTTTCCTTTCAGGGACATTTAAATCAGTATCTTGGCAGCTGAGATAGTTGCTCTTGGGCCCAAATGATGCTTAGGTTGTATAAATGAGCTGGATTTAGTGGTATGTGTTTTGTAAATGTGCATCATTGGTGAAACCCAAGCCCGTGTGGAGGTAGGGCATACACAGAAGTCATGCAGGTTGGCTTTGCCCAGAGTGGCTGAGGCAAGTGGGTGGACAAACACAGGCCATGGCTGGCAGTACAGCAGCAGCCATATAAAGCCTTCCTGCCTTTGGACTGACCAGTGCATGCAAGTGTTTGGGCCCTGAGGTACTGACAGCCCTGATTGTCTCTGCCCAGCCGCCCGGGTTTCCCTGAACACTGCCCATGGCAGGGACACCACATCAGCCTGCTGGGCCAGTTGGTCTGTGTCTCACCAATGTCACAGTAGGCCAGCTGGAGACCAGCTCACCTGCCTGGCCATGGAGTCTGCCCAAGCAGGGCCTGCCCAGGTGTCCTGGTGTGGCCTCAGCCCATCCCCAGGAAGTGCATGATGCCAGGGGCTGGAGCTGCCCTGCACTGCCCCACTCCTGACTGGGACAGATGCATACCTGTATACAGTACACAAAGGCTCTGCCTTGCCACCCCAGTGGCACTCATGTGGTCCCAGCCTCTGCTGAGCTGCTGGCCTAGGTTACCTTCTAACAGAAAGTAAATGGCATCAGTAACAAGATTTTCAAGGTATGAGGATGTCTAATGATGCCCAAAGATACCTGCTGAGGTGTTACACAGCAGGCTGATGGCCTCCCTGTTGTGCATTGGGATTATCTGATTTATTCAGCTCTGCTAGAGCCCCATCTTCATAATATGGAAAACTTTAAACACCTCAAACAGATGCTCTTAACAGAAAACCATGTATCATGCTCCTGTTAAAGACTCCTCAGGTGCTCTCGATTGTCTCAAAGCACACTCTGACCGCTCCCATCTTGATAGAGCAACGCAACTGTTGCTTACAAATGTTTTAAAAGCTTCCCTTGAGCAGAGACCTTTGTCCATGCCTTATTCCAGCTGAATTGGGTTCAGGTAAAACTCATCAGTTTTTTTTTTTAAACTCAGTCAGAGGAAGTTTCTTTCCCATCCTCCATCCTTCCCTAGTACTCAGACTATTAGGCCAAGCAGTGATCCTGCTTTCAGTAATTCATGTGTCTCCCAGGAAGGTCATCTAGCTACCAGACAGTTCTGGCACTTGTCCTTCCTTCTGCTGAACCTCAGAAGCTGTGCCAGAAGAATTCAAACTTTGTTGGACTAGAGAAGAACCATGACTCCATAACCCAGCTGTACTAACTGGAAAAATAAGTGTTGGCATCTAGCTCCTTCACCTCCCCAGAGTGTTTTTTTTCTGTGCATATCATCCATGATCTGAAGTCCTGGGATCTGAGCCTGAATCACTCAGATCATGATATGGCAGCTGGAGTCCTAGATTATCACTACAGAAAAAATTGGGAATATAAGTGCAACATGGAGAGAGTATTGCACCTTCCTCTTCTTCCTCCTCCTTCCCATTAGAAGGACTGTTCTCCTATTTGAATGAAGGACCAGCAGGATTCCCACAGAGAGATGTCTTAGAGCTATGGATACCTAGTGGATGGGTATCCAGGGGAAATTACAGCTCAACCTTGTTTCCAGGAGGAGTCAACTTCAGGCAGCTGTAAACTTGAGTATTACTGGCATGGATTTGAAATGAACATGGAGATAAGACTGACAATGTATGCTGGCTGAGACACCAGTCTGGTCCTGTATGCTGCTCTGGGGATCCAGAGGTGTGAAACTGAGTTGTTAATACATCTAAATTTTGGTTGTTTACAGCCTGGTTTTGAATATAATTCTCAAAATAATCTCTGCTTGCATCAAAATAGTGATGTATGATACACTAGACTTTTTGTTAAAGCAGCTAAACCTGTTGATATTAAAATGAGCATCAAAATATTGTCTTCAGTGAGGAACTTTGACACAGGAGTTTTATCTTGAGCTAAGGTGAACAGTTCCTCTGTTGATTTATGCAATTTTTCTCTATTAAGTGAAGTTCTAAGGAATAAAAGCAAAGCACTAGGACTATATGCTACCATGACTAAATAGGATTAAGCCAATTAAGCAATTCAGAATATTATGAGCTTGCTGGTGAAGTAGGTTTGCCACTAAAACATGCCCATTACCTTTGATGCTTTTTAATGCAAAGCTTATTTTCTTCTAATGTTCTATAGTCTCCTGAAGTTTTCTTCCTCATTTTTTCAATGGAACTAACAAAATGCTAAGAACAAAACAAAAAGAAATCTGTCCGGATAAGATTCATCTGGTCATTTGCAAAACAACTCGTATCAGAATTATGAAATGGTTTGGATTGGAAGGTGCCTTTAAAGACCACCTAGTCCACTCCCATTGCCATAATCATAAGCATTCCATAATCAATGAAGAGAAAAAAACATACCTAAGATTTGACCCATCTCATTCTAAAACAGTTGTCCAAAGAGGCTAGGAGAGTGATTTTCATTGCAAATAGGTGAAATTGAAGTGAATGAATCCCTCCCCACAATACCGAACTTGTTGAAAGCATTAGAAGAACTGATCAGTCAGGAAAGAGCATTAGTATAAATATTCCATGATGGTGCATTGATTATTCATTGATTCATTGATATTTTTGCCCAGTCATAATCCAGCTTGCTAGGAAATGAGCCCTGCCTGCGCTCTAGACTGGTAGGATAAGATCCATCTGGTGTGCACAATGCTGTAACAGAGATCCCAGCCCCATTTCTTCATGAAGTCCACTTGGTATTCTTCTCAGAGAACTTTTATAGTTAACTATTGACTCAAAAGAGCAATGGGACACTTTTCTGAGCCCACAAACACTTTCTAATCCTGATGTCTGGAATTGCTGAAATGGAATTTGACAGTAAATCCTTGACAGAACAATAAAACTGTAAGGGTTTTCTTTTGTAGGGTGTTGGGGTAGGTTTTTGGTTTTTGACAACCATCTTGTGCAAGGTTGTGTTCATCTCAAAGTTACCCAGTAAAATCAAACATACAGAGGAAAGACACATGTCCAAGACCTTAGTTCTTTAAAATATCAATGGGAGAAAAAGAATTTATCATTATAGTCTTAAATGGTATAAAAAAAGAGTGCTAGGGAGAAAGACAATATGTCCCTGCCATAGCCAATGGAGCTAAATTCCACCTTAAAACCAAGTCTATTTAAAACACATTGGTGGTTTATCATGTCAAAACCAAACATCTCTTTAATGGCAACAGGTAAGACATCATACCTGGGCCAAATTTTCTCCAAAGAAGGATTTGTTACATCATTTAAGGGATTTGAGGGGGGAACATTTTTTTCTCAGAAAGGATTGTACTTGCAGGGAAATGCAACTCAAATAGAATAAGAAAAAAGCTATAATTTATGGCAAAATATGAGTCAGTAAAGCAATGTCAGAAACAATGAAGGGAACATTATTAAGCCTGTTCTTGGAAACAAAAAATAAGGAAAAAAAACCACAGAGGCAGATAGACAAAAAGAAATATGAGTTTTAAAAAATGAAAGAAGAATGAAGCAAAACAGGACAGGTCAACTTGAAAGAAAGAAAAAGTTAAATATTATCAAGGTCCAAGAATTTGCTGCACTCAACTCAGCATAAACAGAATTTGGCCTCAATCCACCTTTGTGTCCTGAATGCCATGTTGAAAGCCAATTCAACCTGTTTTTAAATCAGTGCCAAATCTGCCCCAAATCTGTCTGGCTATCCAGGCCTCTGAGAAGCTGGGGCTCATCAGAGCACAGCTGATTGCCAAAGGGTACACCAAGAGACAGCTGTGCTTGTTGTACGGCCTCTAGGGATGCCTGGAGAATGAAGCCAAGGAGGTGAAACAGCTGGCTTTCCCTCTGGAAAGGACACCAGGACACTGTGGATCTGGCCAAAGTATTTTTGGAGACATGATTAAGTGAGGCAGCAGGGTTTATATTTAAATTAAGATGGAGAGTTATCAGTTCAAGTTTTGAAATAAGATTGAAACCACAAAATTAAAAGCCGGTTCTTTGGCTCTGCTCTAAGGCCTGTCCTAACTGCTTAGCCCAAGGTTTTCTGGCATGGGAGAAACCCAGCTGATTTAGACTGGATTCAGCCCTCCTCAGCTGAGGAGATGCCTGACTTTGGGTTGTTTGGGGAGGTCAGTTAGAGACCAAACACCTAATGTCACCCCAGGCCAGAATCAAAACCTACCCCGGCAAAAATTCAGGCTGGAGAATCTGCCTGGACATTTTTCCTCCAGGAGAGAACTGGGATGTGCTTATATGGGGAAATGTTACATTAGGACTTCATTCAGGGACCAAAGGGAGGCTTGGATCTCTTTTGGCTTCATCCATGGCAATTTGATTATTCTTAATATCAAGTAAACTGGTACATTTCCTCCCCACCCCTGTCAATAGCGATATTCTCATCGTTTCACTGAAAGACTTTTTTTTGTGCAGTGGTTTGGATTAAATTCCTTTTTGTTCTTTTCAAGTATTTGTTTTTTGAACTGAAACTGACCCCTTAGTGTATTTTACAAAATGCTCAACCTGCTTGGGTTTCCTCGGGAGATAGAGGGGTGATGTCATTCACCACTTGATAAGGCTGAATCCTTTATCTGAACTTGGACACTGGGGAGAAATGGGAAAATCATTCCTCTTCCTTTCTGTCTCAAATCCAATTACAATTTTTTTTTCCCCTTTGTAGAGAAATAACAAGTCTCCACTTACTCCTAGACTTCAAAAAATTTGCTTGAGCAGTCCAGAATTCTTTAAAAGACAGGAAACAGAGACATAGAAAAGGCATGGAGGAATAAGAGGCAAACGAGGTCCTTGTGCATTAAGAGGGATAAGAGACATATAATACTCTTCTTTCCTAATCTGTGAGGAGCTCAAATTCAGCTAATATAAGTCATTAGAGAGACTCCAGTTTCTTCATCTGCATTAACCTGTGAAAGACTGGAAAGTACTCTTTGCCCTATTTTTTCATGGAAATCAAAGTAAACAGTGCTAATGGATTCGCACACACAAGGCTATGGAAGACACCAGTTAAAGCAACCAGAAAAAAACTACGGAGAAACACAAGGGCACTCTCAGACAACTTCACAAAACAATTTCAAGGCATTTCAGTGCATCAGCCCTTTACACTGAAAGTCTGTGACCTTGCTAATGCAAGAAGATTAATTAGTGGTTTACAGGGGTTTAGTAAAATGCCCAAAGTGTCAGTATACTGTTTCACATCGGCTATTAAGTGAACATAATATGTTTCTAAACTATTTCAAACTGTGTTATTTTGTTTGTTATCAAAAAGATTTTTCAGATCAGCTAAACCCAGGTTGATATATGAATACTGACTATTTCACTGCTGTAGTGCATTTTCTTGCTAAAGTTTTAGCTGAATATATTACTTCGCTTTAATACAAATGTTTCCTAAACCCTATTTCATGATACTCATGAGTCAAAGTAGCAACAACTCCCTGAAATATTGGGTCTATCATTATTCAACCTGACATTAAGTTCTTTACTATTACAGTTGATTCAGACCAGGGAGGATCTTTTGTAGATTTGATTTTTTGGGGAAGAAAAAGAATTTGAATGTACTTTCTACTGTTTCTGTTAAAAATATATATTTTAGAATGTACTGAATTTTGTCCGAAAGTTTCTGCCAAAACTATTGATAATAAGCTTTGTCAAAACTTATTTTCTCTATCATTGATTAGGAGTGTATTAAGAGTAACAAATATTAGGAAGTGGAGCTATGGAAATGAATGTTTCCTAATCATTAGGGCCCCAAATACTTCTGTTTCCTGCTTGGAAAAGCATCTACAGTAATGACTGTTGAGATCCTTTGAAACAAGATTAAAATAGATACTTTCAAGAAAGTGACCGAGGAAGTTGTTTACTAGAATATATACAGTTATAGTGTGAAAAGGAATAGAAATGGATATAGCAAAGCAATATACCAGCACTGCATTGATGTGTAGGAAGGGACTTCTCCCATAGCTGTAGGAATGGAGTTGAGAGCACACTGCCTTGGTATCCTGGCTATTGTACTTCTGTACATGTTTATAGACAGTTAAACAGATTAAGGGAAGAGTAAAGATTGTGTGGAAACAAAGCTCAGAACATCAGAAACAAAAGTGAAAGATAACAACAGCAGCTGAAATGGGCAGGTGAGACATAAAGCTGAGATAGTTTGGGACAAGACAGAATGGCCTCTAGTTGTGTCAGGGGCCATTTAGATTGGATATTAGGAAACATCCATGGAAAGGGTTGTCAAGCAACAAGAGTATTTCCAGGGAGCTGGCTGAGTCATCTCTGAAGATATTCAAAACATGAGTAGGCTCAGAGATGAGGTTTAGTGGTGGACTTGGCAATGTGGGTTTATTGCTGGACTTGAAGATCTTAAAGATATTTTCCAACCTAAATGATTTTATGATTTTATTATTCCATGATTCTACAACATACTTAATTGCAACTGGGAGAGGAATTCAGGGAGCTAGAATGTGTATTAATGAGCTGGAGTGCAACAGGAGTGACAAGTCTACAACCTTAACTAATTGAAAGTTGATGGATCCCTGCAGCCTCTTGCCAATTGGTCGAGGACTGGGATGTTTGTCAGCACAAATGAGAAATTACAGACCACTGAACACCACAGAGTGTGCTGAAAGAGGAAAGAAGGACTTGTTTTATAGCAGCTGGATTTCAAAATGGTCCTCTGCTCTAAGAGATATTCCAGATTGTATAAGGGTTCATCTCATTAAGTACAGGAAATTGTCTGTCAGATATGGGTTTGGGTGTTGTGGTCAAGGTATAAAATATCCAGGTGCATTATCTCTATATGCTTAATACTCTGTAGTGCAATTATGATGAATTACCTTCTGCCTGTGATTAAAGATTCTGCTCTCATTCTACACATGGACTGTTATAGTGATATGGGGAACATCCTGCTATTACCTTTCTTATATTCCTCATATTCTCATTCCTCAGTCTTTCAGCCAGTGGATAAAGGATTTGAATCAATAGAATAAAGAGGCCATTCTAGAGTACATTCTAATGAACTTGTTTAAACATAATTTCTAAAATATATACAAAAAGAAATACACAAACCATCTGAGAAAAAAAAAATTGCTTATGGCTTTAACATAAGAGATGTGCTATAGATGAGAAAAGCTGTGGAAAAAAGACTTCAAGAGCAGTTTTTTCAAGCTGAAATTGACTCAGCTTCAAATATTCTTGAGAGACCAATTTTCTTTGGATGGTAGTGACCATAAGTTGATGTTAATAATGCAAGTCAATTCTAATAATGTGTGGCTTTAACTGCAAAAACCACAACAATATTATGTAAAAGGAACAACTGCCATGAACTTCTTACTGGTGTGGAGATATTTGTTTGCAGGTGGAGTGGATTTTATATCTTCCAAGAGGGACACTTGAGGTATTTTTGGTAATGTGGCAGCCATTCCTGAACCTTGAAATGATAGGTGAGAAAGTTAGTATAAACCTTCTGTCCTGTTGTCAAGGGGAGCAGTTTAAAATATAATCAGGGGTGTGTTATTCTATTACCATCCCTTAGAACTAAGATGGGGAGTAGGGGTGTAATCTTCTGTTGATAAGCCAGCTGATAAGAAACCATCAAGAGCAGTTTCCTTATCTCCTCCATGGCCCATCCTCCCTCCAGGGATGGGTCTTCTGCTAGGGATAGGTCTCTGGGCCATTGAGTCCACGGATAAACTTCCATCATCTCATTGGGAAATGCTCCAGCCAGGGGGGGAACCAAGCCCCTCTACCTGGATAAATCCTGAGACTTGGAACACCAAGTCAGCCTTTTCCACTGGACTCCCAGAGGAAGAACAGACCCATCCATCACCACTGGACCTACAGTGGAGGGCTGCACCTTTTCTCCAGGATCACTGCTCCAACAGAGCCACAACTGCTACTCCAGGAGGGCTGCAGACAACATTACAAGTAGACTGCTGCCAGGACCTGACCAGGGTGTCAGGTTGTATTCTGACTCAGTGATTTTCCTTCTCCTAATTGCATGTATTTTGTTTCCTTTTTTTTTTGTTTTCCCTTTTCCTAATAAATTGTATTTCTGACTTGGAGTGTCTCACTGGTTTTGCTTTTCATACCAAAACACTTGTAGATTCATTATATGAATTTATACCTGTTGTCTGATGGCTATCACTTTGAGTTATATTGCAGTAGAAATGTATTAGAGAGCCTATGTAGGCAGAAGTTTAGAAAGAGCACAGAGAGATGAAAATAGAAATGGATATTTACATTTTACTCAAGAGATGCAAGCCACCAGACTGAATATTTAGAGAGTATTTCACAGGGTAACAAACTTCATGTACAACTTCATATTACAAATCCTGACCATTGCATCACAAACATGCTAAAGTCTCCACAAGGAGTAAATATAGACATTATCTTAGCTGTTCTGAATTTCAGTGGATCAGTTTATTGAATTAGAAGGTTTGGAAAATTAATGGGGATTCAGTCGTCTAACGACACGTATTGTGTCTTCTAGACTTCTTCTTGGGCTCCCACTGCTGAAATGTTGATGCTTGATGAGACCATGTATATTCTCTGTCCTGTGTTACAAATGGAAGCCCCTTATGGGTTTCTTCCCCACCTTAGCAGAACTAAAGTAAAACAATTTATTTAACATTCTTGATTCAATCTGTTTCTCCCAAGAAAATATTTTCTATCACTTACTACCAGTTATGAGGATTACTGCAACAGGCTGCCTACATGGAAAAAGCAAAACTCTAGAAAAGTTTGTTTTATGCTGGAAAGAGAATGATTGTGTCAAAATGCTGCTGTGGGTAAGATACCCAGGTAGCCTACTGTTATGAATGCTAATGGGGCTACAGTGACTTCACAGCATGCTGGAAATAACACACAGGGTAAAGCCTGGGCTCTGAAGTAGCTGATCCAACTGAGAGAAGGAAAAGATGCAAAAAAGCCCTTGTGGATCTTGTGGACTTCAGTGTTTTGTTCATGTGAAGGGGCGACATGGAATCAGAAAAGCCACAGCCATTATGACTAAATTAATTTCATAGACAAGAGAAAGGAAAAGAAGGCTGCAAGGAAGGCAGTAACTAAAATGTTTTAAGGCTGCAAAGCGCAGTTCAATTACACGTCCTCTTCCAAGACTTCTTCATGCACTTGCGACCAAAGTTATATTGGTATGGAAAATGTTGCGCAATCTGAAACAGAGGTGATAGCAGAAAGCAAGGTAGCAAGCACTACCTTCGTAAAGGTCCATGGGTGATTCTGAGGCTTGTCCACGTGCTGAGGACAGTTTTCTCAGGCATTAGAACACACAAAAATTGTGGCCCCAGGATACTACTTTCCATTGCCTCTCCAGGGAATATGTTTAGCTAATATTTTCTAAGTCATATGTGTCTTACTGCTCTGGCCGATGTGTGGCTACACATTTTGCAGAGCTTGGGGGTTACACATACCCTAGCATGTGACAAATTTTAGCAAGGATTTATGCAGTTATGAAGGCCCAGATGCCTGAAAAGCATGCAAGGCATGACTAGGGATATGGGTTACAGCAGCCTCCATGTCAGCAGCCTGCTGTCAAGCACAAGACACAGTTCAGCACCTAAGCTACACTTTGAAGTTTAGCATTTGCCTGCAGCCAAGAAATGCTCGACCCACTGGAGCATGGATTAGCACAGTGCATGGAAAATAAGCATTCACAGTCAGTTTATAATTTATCATTTTTATTTTTCTGTAAGGTTTTTCAAATTTTAGAGAGCAGAATTAAGAATCAGGGACTCTGAAGGGGCAGGTGAGGTGGTAGCAGGTTATGGAGATTTGCAGAACAACAGTGAACTAATAAGATAACAGCATGCTTACACAGATTTTTAAATCATGTTCTTATTTTAAACCACATTGTTATTCTATGCTGAAACTGCAGAATTCTGCAGAGGATGGTACTTATTAATTGTAAACACTTAAATTGCTAAACCACCAAGCTTCTGAGAAATATATCTATTTTTTCTAGCAAAAATTGAAGAGTATCGGGCTGGTGACCAGACAACATTTGCAAACAGGAGTCAACGTTCAAGCAGATACAGCAAATTTATGCAAGATCAGAGTAGCAACAAAAGCACCACACCAAAATCTTAGAAAATAGAAAACTGTTTTGCTCTATCTACCCTGATTTAGACTAAGGAATCTTTGGGAATCAACAGATTACAAAAGCAAGTTTGTGTTTAGGGCAACAGTACTGTGTCATTTGTGGAGTAATAGTGTTCTCTTTAACACCAAAAATCTCATTTACCCAGGAGACAAAACGGGGCCAAATCCTCATCTGATGTCAATCAGCATGATTCCTTTGCCATTAGCATGGCTTCAATATGTTTGGTGGAGCAATAGCAATTTACTTGTGCTGAGGGCTTTGCCCTTGTGTCTCATAGCTCAAAGAAATTAAACTGCCTTCCAAGTTTTCTGACTGAAGTTGCGTATAGTTTAAATGTTGTTGCAAAAAGCCTGCTCAGATGTTTTTTCTTTTCTGTTTCAAATAATTTTGCATATTCATTACATGAGTTTAATGTAATATATCTAATTTTCATCAAATCATGACAAATCAATAGATGTTCACAGGTTATGCCAATGACTCATTTTGCTGAAAAAACAAAAATGCACTTAGGCTAAATTTATGTTGTTGAAATAGTTTCTTCTTTTTGTCTTGTTTTTAAATTTGCAATGAAATGTGAAGAAAGTTAACATATGAGAGATTTTACGTCTCATTAATAACATTTTGACAGCTCTGCTTTGAAAGCCTATCCAAAATAATGCAAAAATCCAAGAAAATTATGTCAATATTATTTTAAATTAGAAAAGCACTCTTTTTCATTTTTGTTTTTACTTCGGTCATGTTTAAAATGGCCTGTCTAAAATTTGCAAAACAATATAAATTCCCAGTAAAGATATGCTTTTGTCCTTACTGAAATTAACAAGAAAATCATAGGAATTACAATTTTCCATGTTCCATATTGAGAACATCCTACACATCTACAGACTTTAATGGTAGGTGAGACCAGGAGTACTGCGTACTTCCTCCTACTATGATAAATTATGCAGTTATTTTTCATACCTCTGTCATCACTAAAGTCAGCTTTTTTATTAAGTGAGGTATTGGATAGGTTTATGCATCCATTTCACTTTATATTTGTAGGGGTAGCCCTAAAAATCTCACAGTCTTTCACTTGTGCATGTGTACCTCACCTGCAAGAGGCTGTTTCCTCAGCAGTGAATTCACTCAGAAGCTGAATGTTGCTGAAGGCCAACAAGTAAGATTTGTGTGGAGCTTGTGAGAGAAGGAAAGGACCTGAGAGTGGTTGGTCAGCCCTTGTGGTAAGGAGGACTTGCCCATGAAGAGCTTAAGTTCCAGTGGAAGGAGGCTTTGAGGGACTCAGTATCAATAACAAGGAGTGAGGTCTCTGTTGGTGATACTGAACTGGGCATCCGAATGCCAAAGGTCTTCCAGAGGAGAAAGGAAGCAAAAAATGGCACCAGTAGTTTGGAGATATTCACATACTGGTGCATGAAGTGTTATGCTGGATTATTTGAGAGAGTGGGATGTGAGAGAGGGTCTGCTCTTGGAGCAGATCTACCTAAAGAGGAAGCTCCTAGTTTCAAATTTCCCTGCACCTTTGTAATCTTTTCTTATTGACCCTGTGGTTATGGCAGGAAACCTCCTTACAGCTTGGGTTCAGTGCAATCAGAAGACATGACTCCATGTATCCAATCATGTCACTTGGGATTGCCACCATGAATGTGAAGGGGAGAAAAGCCAGAGTGGCTGAGCACATGGTGCTGCCTGGGTCTGGAAGGATCTGATGGCACATCTAAAGAAATAAGTTCTTGTAAGTAGAAAAGCTCTGTGTTCCTCAAAAGAACTGCACAAGATGACCAAAACAAGCTGTTTCCAAGCAGATCCTTGGAAATAGCTAGAGCTCTGCTGGTATGACTTTGTCAACAAGTCTGGAAACTCCTAACTAAAGCACAGCTCCAGAAGCCAGGCTTTAGTGCAGATCAGGACTCAAAAAGGGCCAGGATACTCTGATGCATAATTTCCAATGCAGGTCCCGCTAGATTAGGATGTGTTTTTCATTTGAAGTTGAGCTACTCTAACCCACTTCTCTCCAAACAAACAAACAACTGAGGGAGAAAGCAAACAACCCCGTGGGAGGGATGGCTTATTCGAGCACAGCGGGGAGCAAAGTGGGGTGGGAACCAACTGGCTCCAAGTGCCGGCGCTGGCCTTGTTTTCCCCCGTAACTTTCATCCTGTTTGTCACTGTTACCAGGGGTTTGCAAACTCAGAGCAAACATCTGGTCTGGTTTAATACCAACAAGAAAGAAAACTGGATATTAATTTTGATATGATAGTAAAGCAGTTTGATAGTGCTCACACTGACAGAGCCACCACACCATTTATAATCTCTAAAACTAAATTGGTTTTAATAAAACCCTTGCGAGATCATATTAGGACTGACAATTAAAACTATAATGTAGCCAAACCTGCTGAGGAGCAGTAAATTTTCTGGGAATTTGGTCAGTTGGTTACATTGATTTTATATTAAGTTAGAGAATATTTTGTTCATGTAAAGGCAAAAGCAGTTTAAATCTGTTTCATACATTGCAGCAGGGTCTCACTGATTAAAAATACCTGGGCCTGTTCCAAACTTGTCGTCATATTGGCTACATGACTGTTATAAGCAAACCCCCGCAAACAGAAAGATCTGAAAGTTCAAAGCTTATTTAACTCGAGAGTGCTTGTAAAAGGGAAAAAATGCCATTTCTGTATGGAATAATGGCTCGTAACTTTTCCAACATTATTTTTTTCATTAATATCACCTGAATCTGATATGCATGTTTCTCAGCAGACTCTAAATAAGAAATCTGGTGCCTTTTGGCATGTTATTCCTGTACCATCTGGCTAACAGGTACTGTACTGTTCTTGCAGTGTGACGCACCAAATAAAAAAGTCAGATCTTTTTAAAGTCACAATAAATTTCCCAAATGAGTTTGTGTGAAATGTTAAAAAGCAGAAGATAGAGGTTTTGGGTTACATTGCCTCTAATTTGAAAGGGGGATAAGTGGAGCCAGGTGGGCTACTTAGCCAATACCTGCCTGTTCCAGCTTTTTGAATCTGTGAACATTACACCCGGATACAGATGGAAATTGGAAACAATAAATGATTATTACAGAGACTTTATCATCCTGTAACTAGTGCACAAAAGATGAACCACTCTAAAGGACACTTTGAAAGTGTGCTGCTTAGGCATGTATCCGGACAGATGTGGAGGAGTAGGAGCATGCCATATATCAAGTGAGAGGAATAAGATTTCTTAATTCCACTGTGACAAGCACAAGCATCATCTAAAAAGTAACCCTCCCCTTCTCAGTATTAATCCATTTTCTTTCTGATGTCTCTTTTTTGGTTAGGATGAGCATCTCCCACGTCCAGAAATCTGCCAGTCCACAGATGGAAATGGGGGATGGTAGAAGCAGACAGATAGAAAAAAAAGAGGGTCACAATACCTTATTTGAGTTCCAGCTACAAGTCATAAAGGCAAGCTCAGGCAGTTAAGTTCCTCACTCCCACTGGCCACATCAGACTTATAAGTCTGTATTCCCATTAATTTTCAAAAAAGCTGCATTTCAGGACAAAAACTGAAAATAAAGCAAAATCAGAACATACTCAATGACATATTTCTTCATTGACTGCTCACTGACAAAAATTTCCACATGGATGGCCTGATTTTTTTGGGGAATGGCTGGGAAGCAGAAAAATTTCCATTTCCAGTTTTTCTCTCACTTTCTTCCAACTCGTTTGGCAGGAGCCAATTACCCTGTGGCCTGTGGTCCCTGCTGCCTGTTCCCTGCCAGTTGTTGGGAGCAAAGGCCAAAGGAAAACCATGGCTCTAGGAGCTTTGGCAACAGCTTGGCTCAGATCCATCACAACCTCAGGTGAGCCAGATCTCTCTGCAGAAGTGTCTGTCTTTTCCCATTAACGAGGAAGGCAGGAGCTCTGGGCTTTCCTTTGGAAGTCTTGATTTGGTGACAAAATGAATGCTGAGAGATGAAAAACCTCAACAAAGGAGGATGAGATTATCTCCACATGTCTATAACCAGCTGGCAGGCTCTTCCTTTGGGATGGGAGACCACCACAGAGAGAATAAGTCCTGATAAAGCTTGTAAGTACTAGGCAGATCTTCCTACACTTGCCTCTGAATCTTGCCCCTTGTGAAAAGGTTTTCTAATTCTTTTTGGGACAAGTACACCAAGGGGCTGAGCATCAGGATGCCATGCCAGGGACTGGGGTGAAGAGCAAGACACAAACCCAAGGCAGGGGTCCCAGTCAGCTGTACTCTGAGTGGAGTGTGAGGGCTGTAAGGGCGTGGATAGCCACAGTCCATGTGGCATCCTAGTGGGATAGTAGGGGATACTGTGGCCCTGCAGAGTGATCCTGCTTGCACAGATGGGATTCAGACTGCAAGAGCTCTACTTAGGAGCCTAAGGCATGCTACTGTTTTAAGGGACAAGTTTTGTTCTTTCACAGTATTACAAGGCTTTCTTAAAGTTCACTGAGCAAAGTGCATGCACTTTGGGTTAGAAAGGAGAGGGAAGAGGACCCACTATGCTGGACTTTGGTGATTAAGTTTGCTCATGGCTTTTTTTCTGCCTCTCACCCTCATGTATTATCATTTTTTACATTGTCTACTGTTGTCAGCCTTTTTTTCCTTCACAATAGTCAGCTCACTTCAACTCCTTGTCAGGCATCACCAGGCTCTGAAATTAGTTAAAGGGCAGATAGGGAAATAAAACATGAGCTGGAACAGCAGGACTGCATTTAAAAGAAAAACAAAAACCTCTTCCAAAATACCTCCATGCATAAGAATGGGAAATTATTCCTTGGAATTGGATCAAATCAGGGTATTCCACAAGATATAAGTCTTTGCTCAGGAGGAACCACTGGAATGAAGCACAGTGGTGAGCTTAACACCATCCCTATTTAAAAGAGAAAAAAATCTCTATTGTATGAGAAATAAAACAATATTTTCAACATTTATATTCATTCTGAATTAGTGGAAATACCACAAGGATGGTAATTCTTTGGCCCAGCACGGAAAATGCCAGTTTCATAACAGTGGTATATGTTAACATGCTTGTTCCCTTTGGGGTATTTGTATGTCTTACCAGCTTAAATAGCACCACTACTTGTAAACTAGTACACAAACGCCTAACAGATGTACAAGTTCACACGAGAAGAAATAAAAAATGCACAAAACCCCTCACTCTTTCACAACTAATCCTGCTTTAATGTAGCAAACACAGCCCACTTGCTCTTCCTTCACTGTGAATGCTTTCTTACTCTGTGAGATCCCTGAATCCCAGCCTACTCTTTGTTCTTTCATATTTGAAATAGTTGTTGGACTTTTAGAAGTGCCCTGTAAGACTTTTTTAACTGTCTCATGAGACTCAGTGCTCTGAACAAGCATAAATAAATGTCTTTCAAAACTCTGAGAAGGATTTACTGGGAGGGTTGAGGTGGGTACACTGCCCTTTACGTAACAGCAGATGAGCTGTTACCTTCAGGCTTGCTTTTCTCCCCTTATCCATGACTGTGAGGCATTCATCTCTGAACAGTTTGATTGTCATTTAATTGGCACATTAGCCCTCATCTAAACAGTTTTGAATTCCTAATTACTCTTCTTTCTAGTTCCTCTCCTTTTGTGACTTTGGACCAGAGATGTTTGGAGCTGATGCTTCTTCGTTCGTTCTTCTTTTTTCTACCTCCTGTTTGCTGTGTCCTTTCTCCGGGAGAGCATGTACATTTAGGATATTTCTATGATGTCCCACAGTGTGTTTCTGCAAAGAGATGGCCTGAGAAAATTGTGTATTACCAAGCACAGGCAACATTGCACAGAGGTCTTTGCAAAATAAATCAGCCAGCAGTGCTTTCCTGAAGATGATTTTATCCTTAGAAGTACAATAAAACAGTCTCCCTGAACTGCAATATTAATTGGGCTTAACTGCTTCAACTGTCCAAGCTAGCTTGCTTATGTTCAAGGAGGAGTGTTCGTATGGCAGTGATTTGTGTGACACCACCTACGTGACTCAAATTCGGCTCGGCAGTGGAGGATGTTTGGACTGATCAGTCACTCAAGTGAATTTCTCCAAATGCTGCACAGAGCATATGGTCTTGAGTTCTGTATGACACCAAAATACTTCTTATTAAGCAACTATGTAATTTCTGAAAGAAATGAGAGACGAATACTTCTAGACCAATTATTAGTCCATGCTTGCAGTAGCATAAAGGAGGAATACATTCCTATCTCTTTGGAAACACTCAGTGCTCTGCTGAGCATCCATTACCTTTACGCTCATTAAGTTTAACTAGAAGACAGTTAAAAGATTGCAAATGCTGTATCCTTAACAGGGCTGCGAATCTGCTGCTTTACTGTCACCAGTGAGACCTAGATCATCTGGCATTTCCTCCCATGTTCTTTGCTGTAGATCCTGCCTATGGCTTTTGGGTTAGCTCTTCTCCTTTGTCAAGAGAAGCAGTAAATAAGCTGGTAAATCTGTCCTCTGCATTGTCAAATTGTAAAGTTACACCGCATCTGTACTTTCTTCTTCATTTTGTTTTTTAATAATCTATTGGGTTTGTTTGTTCAAGTTAATGAAAATAGTATGTTATTGTTATGTAGTTATGCCAAAACACTTCACCAGAAATTTCATAAATGTTTTCTGGTGCATTGCCCAGTTTCATGTGGTTTCATTTTTTCCCTTCATATAGAAGGAAAGCAGATGGAAGATAAAGATCTTAGGGTTACTACAGCTAGAAAAAGCCCTGGGAAGATTCCCTTAAACAGCAAAAAAGGAGTTAATGAAAAATCAAGTACAAATGAATTATTGTCTGGCTGGATAACAGTAAAGCTTTAAGGCCTCAGTCACAGCTTTTATTTGCAATGGTACACATTTATTCTCAGCAGGAGTCCAGCCAACTTTTTGGGGGGACCATTTGTGTGAGAAAGCACACATCACCACAGGGAGAGGTTTTGCCACCTAACATTTGCAGCTACACAAAGTTTCAAAATTGTCCTTTGCTGGTAGTAGCATTTCTTTTGGGCTAGCAAGTTTCCCTACAATTAAAAGGAGAGGGTCTTTGCCTCCAGGGATTTCACAGCTGAAGGTCAAAAAATCCAAAGGGAATCAGCCAAGGTTTGGAGTTTTATTTTTTGTGCAAATCAGCAGGGTGCTACAAAACAGCATTTCACTAGTGTGTCTCTTAAGACGTCCCTTACTTGTTCTGTTAGTACAGAGAGGCAATTTTCCCAGAACGTATCCATTATCTGTGCAAAAATGCTCATCTTAGAGATGGCACCTGAGAAGTTCTAGAATTGTGAGAAAGTGAATTATAAGAAGACAAAACCTAACAAACTGTAGTTTGTTCTGATACACAGTGCAAAATTTGAGTGCAATAGACTTGCAAGGAGGAATATGTGTTGAAGTGTAGAATTTGTCCCATTGATGGTAATATATCTACTAATTTAATTTGAAAGCCTAGATTCTGATAAATCAGTTTTATATCCCAACTTTGCATCCTGTCTGTATATATCTACTGAAGTTCTGAGCTGTGGAACTTCCTGGATATTTAAGAAGCAAAATATTCCTCATTTCTGATTTCTCTGTTGTTCATACTAATTTTAATGGAAAGCACTCTTTGACTTTATTCAAGTGGGATCAAACTCTCAAACATAATTTAAGACCTTAGCCAGTTCCAATTGCAGCAACCAGGTCCAAAAACTAACAGCTAGACTTGCATATGCAGATTGCCAAATGGAAGGAAAACAGGCTGAAAGAAGCATAAATACAAAGGGCACTGAAAATAAATTTATTGGAAATGAACACCAAGTCTGAATTAAAACCTGAATTGCTTTCAAATCAATTTCAAAGAACAGATACAGAATGGAAAGGCCTTCTTAGCCAGCATTATGTCCCTTACCTTAGATAAACTAACCTACTAATGATGTATAGTGGAGTCACATATTTTTCTCTGATGCATCTGCCAAACATCTACACGTGCAAGTGAATTCACAGATCCTGGATTGCTTTCAGAGGCAGGAATGTAGACATATAACTTCCCAAGTCAAAGCAATGTGACCCTCTTTGTAGCTAGATATTTTTTTCCCTCTAGTTTCATGTACACTAGTACAAATTTCCCTAAGACCAGCCACATCTGTGTGGAGTTACGTGAGGAGGCACATATACTTTGATGAACCACATGATAAGGGCACAGATTCTGAATATGGGGTCCAGGTTACAGTATTGGGCCACAGCCTTTCCCCTGATCTAGGACACCTCAGGCCTGAGTAGCAAATTTGGCGGATTTAAGACCAAGCAGACCAGCTGGATTTGACATTTAATTACCAGAAAATTAAATGCAAAAAGAATTAAGTAAAGAAAAAGGAACATAGAGCCCTACGTGGTGAGATGGTAGATGGTGGTAAACTGCCTCATTTTATTTCTCAGTCCTGTCCACCACAAGTTCCCACCTCTTCTCACCCAGTACTCTCCTGCTCACCTTTTCAACCCCAACACTCCCGCACCTTTCAATCTGCAGGTCTCCAACCCCTGTCACTCCTCCCCATCTGCAAATGATCCTGATCTGTATTTCCAGACCTCCTTGTGCCTGGTCTCCTACCACTCAAGCATGTCTCCTGGGTAAAATCAGTTTTTGGGATGATATTCCATCCCTCTCCTTAGACTTGTTCCTCCCCACCTCTGTCCACTACTTCTCTTCCATCCTGATTATGTCAACTCCATACTCTGATTGTCCCTGTTTGGAGAAACAGTGAAATTTTGAGAACCTGCAGCCATGAAGAGCCTTCCAGAGCTGCACCATAAGGGTGCAAGGTAAGGCAGAGACACATGACTTTGCCTTGGATCAAAAGCTGGAAAGATGTCATGGCTCTTCCAACATGTCAGGTACCAGTTTCATAGGGGAGGAACGTGAAGTAGGAGCCAGTTACAAGGGTGTGCATTGTCTGAAACTTGAGTCCACCATCAAAGAACCAGCAGTTGCTCATCAAAATCACAATAGATTGTTAATAATAAGTTGTTGCTAGCTTACAATCAATATAACAATGTCTAGGACAGCTGGGGTTGGGAGAAGCAAATATGGAGCTGGAAGTCTTTTGTGGAGCCAGAGAATAAATTCAGCAAGTTTCCTCTCACACACAGAGACAAATCATTTCCATCAACATGAGTCTGTCTTGCCCTCTCCCTCCACTTTTTCCCCCTTCTTCCTCCACCAGTAGAGGTAAAACAATAAAATAGATTTTCTTTTTCTATCCTTGGAAAGACCCACTGCACATCAGTAACTTCCCTTTTGAAATCTAAACTGAAAAATTATGTGCACTAACCTACCATGTTGTGTTATTATTCTCTAAGCCATGGTCCCCTTGGGTATCTATACAGCTTAAAAAAATCAGTGACAGAATATACAGCTGGACAGAGGATTTCCAGTGGAACCACTGTTCAATGGACAGTGATATTTTGGTGGAATGTATTGATTCTGCCAGAATTTGTACTAGGAGCCAGTCTGGCAAGCAGGTGGGTGGCCAGAACCACAGTACATATTCCATTATACATTTCCTTTGTCTTTCTGACTTTTCCTTCCAATTTGAAATAAAAAATAAATCAAATCTGGAAATGGTAATTTTTCTGTGGAATAGGAATTCTTAAGCCTTAACCAAAGAAGAAACTATTTGTTTATTTTTCCATTTGGCTCTTCCTCTCTCTTTCTCTGGCTTCTCTCACTCAGCTACCCTTCCCATTCCCATTTTATGTTCCTTCTGCTCATTTTTCCCCTTTCACTGTTCAGTTTCTCAACTGAACTATTCTCTCTCTCCTGGCTTTGCAATCTATTTTGCAGCTGATCCTTTGCTGAGTGTGAACTCAGTAACATTGGAGGTGAACTTTCACACTTGTGTCAATTCAGAGGATTAGGGTAGACTGGTTTGCCCCTCTTTATGAAGTAAAGCAAGGTTAATGTATAAACTTCCTCTCTCTCTGCTTTATAGTCTCCTCGGTTTTATTATCTTAACTTGCCATTTTGTTTTAAACCCCTGATCCATATCTAAACACAACCTCATGTGAACTACCTGGCCACCACCACCACCACTTCACTGTAGCCTAGCTCCCCTTTTTGAGTATTAGAGCTGCCATTTGAAACAGGACTTTAAATTAGAAATGACTTCAGCATTCAGTGCAGTCCCTTCAGTAATGGAGTTTGCTAATGGAGTTCCTGCTATAGGCACCTTTTCCTCTCAGCCTGAGAAAAGTTCTACCTCCCTTATTAGTCTCACTAGCAGTAGCACAGGTTGTTTTAATATTCTATGCTGCCTGTAACATATTGCAGATGTACCTGTGTGAAATGGTCTCTCGTTATTGGAATGCAATAAAAAGAAAACAAGCTTCTCAAGAGGAAAGAAGGTAAAAGAAAAAAGTTAACCCAGTATGGGCCTGAAATTCCCCAGATTTTTATACTAACATTAATGTTTATAATACAGCTATTAAATTACACGTAGAAGTGCATTTAAAAAGCTCTGGGCTAAATTCCATATTCCTTCCTTTGCTCAATCTTTATGTCTGTTGCTGAAGCAGTAATAGAGCTTGCCTGATTAAGGCAGAAAAGTAACATTTGCAAAAGCATGGTAGCGATTCTAGGACCTCTTCCCTGCAATTCAGAAGCCTAAGGTTAGACTTGTGTCATGCCATGCAGAATGATGAGCAGACACCTGACACAGCAGGCAGTGCACCATTTCAGCAGCAGCAGGAGTCTGGCCATCTCATCTGTGCTGTACCCCAGCTCAGGGCAGAGCATTTCAGCTCAGCTGCACCTTGTTGACCTGGATGCAGCATGTTGGAAACTGGGGTTGGTGTTCACACACGTTTCTGCATCCAAGCTTGAGTAGTGGTTTTGTTATCTGTGCACTGTGTGCTCTTGCATGGTATAGATCTACTCTGAGTCAGTTTTTAAATGGGACCTAGTCTCCTAAGGTATTGGGAAATTTGCAAAATGTCCATGGAAAACACAAGAGCCAAATGTTTTCCTTTGAAGGAAAGCCCTCATCTAATATGGTTCTGAAACACTGTGCCTTTTCTCATTAAGCATGCAATGTGTAAGGATACTTCAAATGGGGCAAGCTGTATCATATATATATATATATATTTATTTATATATGATACAAGCTGTATAAAGTATACATTTTGTTGTCCCTAAAGGGGAAAGGGCCAAGTAATCTAACAGAATAGCATCCATGCTGATCTGAAGTATGTTTAATGCAGCAAAAAAGTGGTAACAGGATCAAATTATGTGCCTGTCCACTTGTTCTGTGCACTGATGGCCATCTTTAAAGGGCTTTCGGATCATCTGAGCTGGCAGATTAACTCATTCTCTAATTCTAAATGCACCTTCAAATTGCTTGCATGCGTGTGCAGATATCTTCAGCAAGTACCTTGAAGCCAGTACAAGCATTTTCATTTGAATTTGTTTTAATTCACTGCCTCTGTGAAATGAGATCAAGGCAGGATGTCCCTCTTCTCCTCAGAAGAACATAGGATTGTGTCAGTGCATTTCTCAAGGCAAGCTGCATTTTTTCACACCAATTTACTCCAAGTTCAGAAAGAGTTCCTTGCAAACACTGGTTTTCACCCAGGGTTTGTTTTTTCAAGTGTAGTGTTTGTAATGGATCCCTGATATTTTGAGTGCTTTATTACCCATTGATGGTGGAGATAGAAATAGGAATGTTTTCTGGCATGAGAACATCATCTATAATTTCAATGGACTTTGTGTACTAAAATGTAAGGGTTGATTGCAAATGTGTGGTTGTTGGTCCCATGCCAAAACAGATCTCACTAAAAAATGAGTCCAAGTCAATATAGCTGAGGGTTCTGACTTAGAGTTGTGTAAATCTATGAGTTTGGTGATCTAAAACTAGAGGATAAATTGTAACTGGCCCTCTATATCTTGAGAGATAAATAGTAGAAAGAAACAGTATTATTGGAGTGGAAAGATGGGAAGATGGAAAGGGGAATAGGAAGGGGAAGGGGAAAGGGAAG
>VZTB01003746.1:132220-174485 GCA_013397245.1 Thryothorus ludovicianus
ATTCAGCTAAGGGGAAGGGTAGTCCATCTAGAAGTTTGTTTTTTTTCCCTTTCTTTCCCTCTCCCAAATTTGGCCTAAACCAGGACAGATGAGAATATGATGTCCCTTTGTAATGGTCTGGTTCTTAAAATTGTGAGAAATGCCTCTGCCCAAATTAAGGTGCAAATGAGACCATGTGACAAATTCAGTACTAAGGATTTTGTTTTATTTAACAGTAAATGTGTGTGTGAGAGGGAGTGAGAGACACAGAGAAAAGAGGTGGGGGGGGACAGAAAGAGAGTGACAGAGACAGATAAAAAAAAACATCACCTCTCTGTGGATCCCACCAGCACCCCAATGATTCTCTCCATCTGATCTTCTTGGTGATGAGGATCCCCTTGAAAAAAGTAGAATCCGATGTATTATTAATTAATGTATGTTCAGACCTGGTGGGAATGCACAGGTTACCTCCCCCAGTTGGATCTTTGATGGATTCTGACACCCCCTCAGCTGCCTCTCACATGGAAGTCCAGTGGATGTGGCCTTCCCAGGGTTGGGGGTTTCACAGCTGGGTGGGTTTGTTTGTGTAAGGCAGGATGGGTGTTCACTCCTCTGACTGGAGGTTACACCACATGCCCAAAACTCTCCTCCTCTCTGCTTTGTTGGGGGCTGGGGGGAAATCTGTGCAAACCTGGCCTCTGTGGGCTATGGCCTCCCCCACCCCAAACCCAGCCAGGGATGATTTTCTGCTGGGTTTGGCTTTCTTGTGGATGCATTTTTCTCCCTCAGCCTCTCTCTCTAGACCTGAGGTGATTGAGTGATAGTGTCTTCTTCATCTTATCTGGGCAGCTTCACTCACTGTCCAAAGGCATCTTCAGGGAGGGTGGGCTTTGGTGGTCACAGCTTCTCTGTACAGTTTTTGCCATAGCAATCTTTAAAGCATGAATCATTTCAGTCTCTGACATCCTTGAAGAGGAGAGGGAAATCTGATCCCAAAATCTGAATCTGAGTTAGCAGAGTATAATTTTTTAATTAAAAACTTTTTATTTTTAGGTAACTGAAAGACAAGCAGTTTAATATGGCACTTTTGGCAAAGCAGGAGAGTTCAGGTGGTTTTCTTTCCTTTTTTTTTTCCCCATTTCAATATATGACAAATTAGCACAACCTAAATGTAGAGAACAAAATGAACAGAAATGGAGTTTCTATGATTGAGCTCTCAAAGCTGAGTTGATGCCAGTGGCACCTCAGGCTTCTGTGATTATGCCTAATGATGCTTGTGGTATTTAACTTTCATAAGGATTTAATATTTGACACTGTGACAGGATTTTTTCCAAGCATGCATGGAGTGGTTTTTATACTCTTTATTTGGCATATTTATTCAAAATGTACTATATTTAAAATTGCTGTAATCACATACATACATTGGCTACTGGCCACAATGTTCAAGCTATTAATCATACCACAGAATCTATGGCAGATGTAAAAATTAAGTTTTATTTATCAAAGTTACTCATTGGAAATGTCAGACCAAGAAATTTACTCCTTAGGATTTTGAATTTTCTTGCATACATCTGGCACTAGGTTCAAGGTTTTAGAAAGGTGTAAATCATATTTTTGGTCCATCCAGACTGTGTTGGCACTAAACTAAAACTGTATTTCCAGAAATGCAAACCCTTTTGTTTGGATGGCCTTTATTTTTCTGCCAAATTATACTACCAGTGCTATTTCTTTAGTCTAACACCATTTTCTACTATAATCCCATCGTTTAAGAAATAAACCAAAGCCTGTATCCTTGCAGAAGTTTCAGTCACACAGCTATAACTACCTTTCAACTGAGTTGGGAAAGTGGTCTCCAGTGACAGTCTTGGAGGATTCTGGTTACTTTTTCTGTAAATAGCTAGATGAAAAGTCAATACCATGATAGAGAAAAACAGGTTCAGGGCAAAGATTATTTTTGTGCTATGACCTACAAAAGCTCAGACTCTGTAAACCTCAGCAGTATATGAATTCATTTACAAAAACAGTGTTTTTGAAAATAACTAGCAAATTTAAGCTAACAGGCCTCAAGTGATTGTGATGCCATTTCTCCTGTTTGCTGCAATGGGAAAACTTCCTACAACCCAAACTTGCTCGAGTTTGCTATTAAAAAGAACAAATTTGGTACAATAATCCAGAAAATAAGAAAAAAACCTCAAATACTAACTTCCAAGGTTAGTGATATGGGTCAAAAAATACACCCACCATATGAGTACTGCAGGTTTGTCCCTGTTTTGGTTTTTCCCTTTGCAAATTGTTTTTGCTTAAAAAGTATTCCTTCTATATACATATATGATATATTAAAGTGTAAGAACTAAATTAATTCCGCTTCCGCTTGAGCTAACATATGTTAATGTCTGGGGCTTTTTTATATGACTTCACTTTCCAAACGTAATACATCTTTTTGTATTGGTATCATGGATCTTTTATAGTACATTATCATTTAAAAATCAGTCCTTGAGCACCTTAGAAACTAGCCCAAATGAAGAGAGCACCTGAAGGACAGTGTGTAAGAGAGTGTATAGATGCCAGCATACAAAGATGCAGAGAAGGAAGTGTTTGGGCTTTCTTCACCCAGGCCTACCTGCTGCAAAAACCTAACCAACATAAATCCAACAGTTTCAATAGGCTACTTCAGGCATTTGTGTTAATACCTCTGCAACTTCTATGAGGGAAAAGATAAGCAGGGTGTACCAGGTTCTTTCCATGGCTTGATATTTCAAGTGATAAAAATTCAACACACTCGTTATTTGTTCTTAAACAGTTCTCTCAGGGTTTTCTTTTTTGGTAAGTTTTCCTACATTCCTCCTACTACAATGTCTTCTTGTTTGCCAGCATCCTACTTGTTCTCAAAATGAGTAAGATTTGTTTCCCAGAATGTCAGCATTTCCAGGTGTCAATTTTTGTCTTGTTTCAGATGCAGAAGTGCCAGCAGGAGGTTGGCTCTCTTTTTCTGGCTCCACTGTACATTAAATTCAACATTTCCTGAAAAAGGTTTGTGTTTCAGAACAACTAATTTAAAAAACCCTAAAATTAAAAAAAAACAAACCAAAACAAACAAAAAACCCTAAAGGAAAACCAAGAAAAACTCCAAAAAAAAACCCAACAAACTCACCCAAGGCCTAAAACAAGACAGTTAAAGGAAGGAAAAGCTCTTGACTGCAGTTTGAAAGTTCTTCAAGAGGAGGAAGGCAAAGGGCCGAAAGAACATACAGTTCTCATCCATGCCCCTTCTTCATGCCAACATATTTCTTCCTTCCAACTTCTGATCACAAATTAGTAGTTTAGAAACTCACCCTGTAGAGTTTTTGACTGTTGTTCTGGGTCTCCTTTCACCTAAATAACAACCATCTGGCAGTGTCCCAAAATCAGATTCATGTGATGGACTGTATATAATAAGCAGTTCAAGGATTGTCAGGGGAAGGGTTAACACTCCTGCCCTGAGCAGAAGGACCACAGCTGCATGCCGTAAACTCTGCACAAAGGCTGTCAGAAAGGAAGGGCTGGGTCAGCTGTAAAGAATTAAGCAAATCCCCCTACTACAAGAAAGGGGAAGAAGAGTGGAATTAAGAAATCCTTTTCTGCTCTTGTCTTTTGTTCATAGTAAAATAGATAACTGGGAACATTTGAAGCTTACCTTGACCCTTAGCCTCTATACAGTTTTTCCTTATGGAGGGCTTTGCTCCTTGCTCTCACCTAACCTGAGTAATTAATCTTCCATTCCAGTAATGTCCAAGGTTTGGACAAGGTGTGTGGAAAACAGATCACATGAACTGCAAACTCACTTGTTATTTGTCTGGAAATCTGTATCCCTGCTGTCAATCTGATGTTACATCCCTAAAAGGAAACAGTGGAGGGTTTGCTCTATGCTGAAATGCTCCCTGCACAAATCCTTCTTCAAGGGTGTGATTGAATTAAAGTAGCATGAAGGTGTCTTGTTTTCTCCAAAGTGTTAAAAGCCTATTTCAGTACAAACAGAATATGCAAAATGCAGTCCCATGAAAGGTTTCTCACAGGGATATTAAGAAGTGGGAGATCTTCCTGCTACAATAAGTCATGGGGCAGCTGGGAATAAAATACGTGTTGGAGGATGTTAGAGATGGAAAGAAAAATAACAAGGGCTGGTTGGTTTTGTGTATCCAAATGCTTTTTTGTGGAAAGGAGGAATGTGAAATGCTGGAGCCTATTGGAGAAAGGAGGCTTCCACAAAAAGCTGTGTTTGAGGAGCCTGGGACCATGGTAATGATATAGTCCAGATTTCTCATGATGGGTGGGGAAGGCCACATTCTGCTCTGTTGTTTCTTTCTGCTTTCTTAGTTCAAGTTTGTTGGAATGTCAAGGGTTATCAGGCTTTGGGCTTTTTGCTTGTTTCTTTGTAGCTGTGACTTGAGAATTTTCCTTTATGAATACATGTGAAGGTAGCTTATGTATGTATATACAAAACCAGAGGTATATGTATGGATCTAAATCTATGAATATACATACATCTGAAAACTTCTTTAGGAATAAAGCCTTTTATATATTGAGTTGTGTAAAAGCACAGCCATATGCTTATGTCAGAAATCAGTGAGCCTTTTTCCAGCAACAGCAGATGCATGGGGTACGTTTTGACAGCTGAGGGTACAGATTGACTCTTTTTTCTGAGTTCAAATCCAGGCACTTGCTGGTTGTCAGAAGGCTGCTGCACCTCTGGTTTCTTTGGAGGAACTGCCTATGGGAGCAGCAGCCTACCCAAACCTTTTTTCCTCACTTCTCTGGCTTATGTGAGCCAATGTTTTGTGAACTTGTTTTCTCTGGAACCATTGCTACATTGCACGTGACTGAAGCTGCTGTCCTCCTGCAAGATATACAGCAAGACTTGACTGTAGGTACTATTGACAATGGACAAAGCAGATTTATTCTGGCTTCTTTTTTTTTTTTTGGTGAGCAGGAGGAGGGTGAGACTATATTTAATTCATGAAAACATCAGTTAAAATTATTAGATTTCTTCCTCTGTAATTTGATTTGTTGGGTGGAAGGAGGTGGATGTGGAAGGAAAAAACCTATTGTAGAATGTTTTTCAATATAACAGTGAAAACCAAGACTCCAGTCCAACAAACACTTAAACATGTGCTTAGCTTTAAATCCACTTTAGACGCATGGGGCCTATATTTGCATTTGATTAATGATGATTATTTGAAGAAAGATGGACTGGATGGGATCAGCTGGAAAAATATGCAGTTATAAAAATGTATGCTTATTGTAAACTATTTTTATACTGTGTCAGTTCTATTATATTCTTTTATCTTGCATATTTGGCACATATTTTTAGGTTTCTAGCATAAGGAAAAGTTTCCACTGTCAAATTATGTTTCATTCTTACAGAAGTGTATAAATAAGTCCCCATTTGCTAACAGAAACACAAGCAGAAAGCCTACTAGCACTAGGGAACTTGGTTGCAGAATTGGGACCTAAGCTTGAATGAGCTCCAGGGATTATTCTCTTATTCTTCCTTCCTCTGGTGAGTTCAGCAGTCTAGACCTACTTGTATAGTTACGAGATTTAGTTTATAGTAGGATAGCAGGAATATTTTGTTAGCAATTCCCTTAATGCTCAGATGTGTTTTATCTTGTCTTTACATAAACCTGGTAGCCTGCAACCAGGTATTTGAGGGCAGAGTTAGAAAGCCATTTTACTCTGTTAAATCTGCTCTGAGGAAACTAGCTCTCATGAGTGATCTCCAAGAACCAGCTTACTGCATTTCAGAGACAGGACACAGAAAGGTCAAGTCAGATGATAAAGGTGCTGCCACTCAAGTTGATTAGGGAGGCTGGCACTTGGCTATACCTCTGCAACCAAATTTTCTGAAGGGTTAATACATCTTGAGTCTAAACTACAGCTCTATACTCTTCCTGTCTGAACTGCTTGATATTGGTGTGCATTTTTAAAAAGAAGATCTCCACTCCTGAGAGACCTGCAGCCTTGCACTGAGTGGTTTTGTAAACACAAACACAGTTGTGTACACATAATTGGAATCACCCTGGATAAAAGGTGGGCTATGGACAGAAGATCATTATTGCTGTGCAGTGATGGTTTTACATCTAAACCTCATCAGCTCTATGGCAGATACAGATTTTATTCTCTCTTTGGTAGTAGTGCCTTAATGGAAACCACCAAGACTGAGGTAAAACATCTACACAAGACTTAGCCATTCAGATTGCTCCATCCTCACCAAAGGTTCATGTTATGCAAACGTGTCCGTTTCCTTCCGAACTTACTAAGAGAGATGGTCCAGCCTACATCGGGTTGAGTGAGGCTCATGGGCAAACACAAGGTAACAGAAACCATGCTGTTTCTATCTCTAGTGTGTGAAGTTGTTAGAAAGAGAAGAAAGTTTATCCACAACTCAATACAGTGAATTCAGTAAAAATATAAATAAAAATATAAAAATTTAAAAAAATATAAAAATATAGCAAAAGATGCAACAAACCCCAGACTTGCAGCAAAAAGCTTTTGCAGGCTGCCCCTTGGGACTTCAAGTCAAGAGTTACCAATCTTTCTTCCTTTTGCTCCCACCATGGTACAATTTCTGTGAGAGAACAGGGCTGGGACCACTGCTGGAGTGGCATACCAAGAGAAAGGTTTGCCTTCCTAGACTCTATAATTCTGGGCTATAATCACACACAAATATCCTCCAGAGACTTTTTGACAAACTGGGAAGGCACAGGAGCCAAGGAGTCATTTCACAGAAATTGCTGTGTTTGACATGTCTGAGGGGTTATTGAAGTACAGTAGGGTTTCAGATTTTATTTCCTACCAAAGTGTGTTTTACATCCCTTTAAAGACTCTAAAGCAAATAAATGGAGCAGTGCTTGAGGGGCCTAATGTAGTTGCTATTATGCCAATTATTTAGATATATTCTCATATTTAGCAATGCATTCCAAGGAAGCATGTTCTAGCACTGTAGCATCAATCCATAGTTTCAATATATAAACTATTAATTCAAATGAACTAAGTGCATATGTAGTTATGGCAAATTAATTTTTACATAAATTATCAAGTGAAAGTAATTATTGGGACCTATTGAATGAAAAATTTCTACAGTAGGCTATGACAAGCTACAGAAAAGTAGATGTTTGACTTTTAGACATCATATAATTTTCTGGTTTTTGGACCAGCAATTCTTCATGCTTGGTGAGTAGAACCTGGGCTGGAGCAAGGGTTTTAGCCTCAGACCTCCCACATTTTAGGAGACCACTCTGAGAGCTAGGTTTTTGGCTATTTGGGGGAGGACCTCTGTCTGTAGTTTTGAGAAGAAATTTCATTCTTGAGCAGAAAACGCTTTCCCAATCACTGTTTCATTGAATCTGGCACACACTGTACAAAACTGTATTTTGTGTGAGTCAGCACTTTCCAAGTAAAATCCACTTTGTCAGAAAACTGGCTACTAGCTTTCACCCTGTTCTAGCTGCACAAATCCCCTCAAGGAAAAAGACCCAGCTGAATAGGATGTTCCAGCTGTGAGAGCTGAAGTCTGGCAGATGACATAACTGGGCTTTTCCATTCCTTCCCACAGATCCAGCTGACCAAGTGCTGTGTCCTTCCTGTGTTTTCCCTGATCTCTGCCTCATATGGAGAAAAAAGACCTCTGACAGCACCAATGCTTCCTTAAAGGCAGGATACATGAGGGTGTGCTGAGAGTGGTGAAATGGGGGATAATCCTGCACAACAAATTAGGCAAGAACTTAATATGAGATCGTGTTGTTAAAGCAATGATTTCTGTAGAGTACTATGTCTCACAAGAGAGAACAGAGTCTTTCCAATCTGTAGCATACAGCCTCTGTTCTATTATATAAAAATAGATGTTCTATTTTTATTTCATTTTGTTGGGGTTTATTAATAGCTAAAACTAAACTAAACTAGACTAAAGTAAAATAAAATACAAAAGGTGTGTGTTTGTATGTACATCTCAATGCAAATGTAACAAAAGTGAATGCAAAAAAAAATCATTAAAAGAACAATTGCATGAGACCAACTGAAACTTTTTAATAGATTTTAAAGTTAGTAAATGCCTTTAAGAAAGGCATTTATGGAAGAAAGGGGGAAAAATATTTAAATTTATGAATAGTTAAGCAGTGTTATCAGAGGGAGTAACTGCTTATGCACACCAAGAAATATCAGAAACATGGCAGAGCTGAATAACCTGCTTCATATGTGTGAAAATCAGGCAAAATGAGAATATATAAAATCTGAGAAGGACAGGTCTTGCTATTTTTGGTTGGTTGGTTGGGGGATGGTTGGGGTGGATGATGTTTTTGTTTGTTTGTTTTTCTCTGAAAATGATGACAAAGAAAGATGATGACTGTACTTTCAGTAAGAGCTGCTTTGTACTGTCCCAAAGGGTTAACTACAGTTCAGCTCTGGGGTTGGAAAGTATCTCACAGCTGTGGGGCTGAAGAAGACAGGGAAAAGGCCCGAGTTGCAGGAAAGTGGTGTTGTGCAATCTTCTTTCTTTCTCCTCTCCCCTGCCTCCAAAAGGAGGATTAAACATTTACCACAAAAAATCCTTTTCTCAATTTAAAGACTCTTCATATACAACCCAAAGGTTGGGTTGAATTAGGCTACAGTCCACAACCTACTCTATCTCATTCTGAGTGGCATGAAAGATGAGGATCAGTAGTCGATATTACCTTATAATAAATTATTCTGATCATGAGCAGCCTGATAGCAATGTATATATATTAATTTTTTTATAATCAGTCTTGAAGACCACTTAGCTAATCAGTTAAGATGAGAAATCCAATGGGATTGTATTATTCTACTGCCTTCATTCATAAATACATTTCCTTAATCAGGGTGGAAAGTTCAACTGACAACACATTCCCAATAGCAACCGCATATTCTCCTCATGTCACAAGGCTTCTTTACTTTTATCAGAGGAGAGCACTAAATACTGAATTTTTAGCTATGAGTGAGAGAAATATTTATGTTGTAGGTAAGTGTGACTTTTCATGGAATTTCATGGCAAGAATATTTCAGCAGAATGACCCTGCTGTGCACATTAAGGGAATGTATAATGGGATACCACATAAATGAGTGGAAAAAAAGTCATCACAGCACTTTGAAAGGGAAATAATAGCATTTTATTACCCATTTGGGCAGCATGAAGCAACACAATTTCTAGTCTGATTCTTTAGTGTCACTAACAAATTTCACTTAGTTTAATAAAGTACAATCGTGTTCTACTTAAACCCAACTCTCAGCCATTATTAGAACTGGTAAGAAGAAGGAAATTCCATTTCATGTAGTACTTTGCCATTTCAAATTTGATTACTCTGATTTGGCAATGAAAACAAAATAAATGTGAATTTTCTCCAAGAAAGGAATGGAGGGTTGGCCAAAAAAAATTCTGAAGCTATTGTTGGACCCACCTGGTTGAATGTTGGGGAGCCAAAGCAGAAGGCAGAAGAAAAGATTAAGTTCTTCTTCTGTAACCATCTTTATTTTGCCAACACATGCTTAGCTTTCTATATATGTTTAAGCACCACTGACTTTACTGGGATTAAGCTCATGTTTAAATTGAATCCAAGAGAGTTCAACCCTCTCCTGTGAATAAGGCAGTTGATGGCTGGCAGCCAACACAGCTGTACTGACGGTGTTTCCTAAATACGCACAAGGACAGGCTAGGCCTGCCAACTGAGAAAAACATGGGTTCCTCCTGCTGGAAAAGGTTCAGCTGGAGTTTGGAAACTCCACCTCACCATTGTACACTCCTACAAAAAGCAGGACTGATGGACTGATACTGTGTACTAAACAAGGGAGGTACTTCCAAATGTGGAAGCTTGCACATAACCTGGTTATAGATGATGAAGGTTGTTTAGGAGGGAGCTAAGAGTTTGTGATGTCCTGTCACTGTATTTCTCAGCATTTGAAGACCAATCAGTGGCATATGAGGTGTTTACTTTAGAAAGAGGAAAGAAGAGATAGTATGACCTTTCCCCACCTTGCATCAACACTGAGCAATGTACCTCTTTAATCTGCTGAGTCTGAGTTGAGAGGAGGCCTGGGAATGAAAGCCTTCACTGGCAGCTCAACAACCACTACTTCACTACCATCTTAGCTGAGTCAAACTCATTTTTATTAGCAACTAATCTATTGCATAACATAGACAGCAGGAGGACAAACAAAAAAACCAAAACCAAAAAACAAACAAAAATTCAAAAAGGTAACAAAATATGCCTTTTAGATAAACTGAGAACACAAAGAGATTCAAATTATCTTTAGGCTGAGATATAATAAACCTAATATTGCATAGTGGCTATTTCTTTATCAAAGTTTACTGATGTGACAAAGACGCAAACGTGGGTTTGCTTACATGTTAAAAGCACAGCCACAATATGCATCAGGTAATGAAAATTCTGTGTTTACAACTATAATGGTCAGGAATTTACTTTGATTTAATGTGAGAATGTGATATAATTTAAAAACTGTTATAAGCATGTGATGACACTAGAGAATGGGGAAAAAAAGGTAAATACTAAATAAAAATTAAATGTGCATAAATTCTTGTCAGTCTTTGCGAATTACAAAGCCTTATGAGCCCCTTAGAAGATGGAATAATATTTCCTACCCTTAACTTTCTTAATTATAAAAGCACAGGGCATTTATATATATATTTATTTATATAAAGGCATTTAGCAGATCAATTAAAAATACAGTTTGGATTAACTACATCTATCACAGATTTCTGCTGACAAATATTGTGGTTCAAAACTATAGAAGAACAAAACAAAGGATTTTAACAAGACTCTATACTGTATTTTCCATTTCTTGTACCCTATTTCTCTACTATTATTTGCATTTGAAATTTTTTTTCTCAAAATCCTTAAACATTTTTTTTTTAATCTATTTCAGAATACAAACTAAGGAATCTGATTTACATGACAGATTTTATGTTTGCTGATGGAATTGTTTTAGATGAAAATCTGGAGTTGGTGTTGAGTTATATTATTGTATTATTGATGAAAAGTGCAAGAGAAAAATGTGAACTTCTGCTTGATAAATCATGTCCAAATTGAATGGTATGGGGAGTGTTGATCAAAATCAGAGAACATCAGTTGAAATAAGGTAAGACAATGGATTGGGAGAAAAGTAGTGGGACTTACCACTTCTGACTGCAGCTCATTCCCCCAGCTGTGCTGTCTTCTGGCCTTGCACTGCAACCAGGAGGACTGATGAGATGGCAGCCTATCCTGCATTTCAGGAGATATAGTCTCAAATATAGAGGAGGTGAAGTCACACAGCTTTCCTGGCATAAATATATACATAAAAAATATTATATAGCTTTTTTTTTTTTTTTTTAGGACTGTTGTCTTCTAAATTGGGTGATTAGGCCAGTACAAATGTCTAAGAATTTCAGTGCTGTCACAGCTCTCTTGAGCATATGCCTTATGCAAACTTTGAGCATATTAAGCATTACTGCTAAAGAATTTCCATTTTAACAAAGATTCCTATGCAGACAGTCTGTAAACTCTCAGTGTAGCAGCACCTTGCGTGCATGGCTTCTTGACCTAATCTGTTTCCCAAAAAATCTACACATTTTTTTAATAGCCACAGTTGTGAAAGCCCAGTTTCCAATCACTGTACTCTTAGAGCTGACTAAATGTTTCAATAAGTTACATGAAAAAAAAGCTTATACTTTTTAATGCACTGGGGAATTCATATTGACTATCATTAGTCACAATACAATGATCTTTTTTTCCCTACATCTGGCAACATATTCTGGTATCTTTTGAAATTTTTATCTTAATATCAGATTAGGTTAAAACTGGTTTGAACACTCTAGGAAAGGCAATGAAGAAGACTGAATGAAGCTGGGAACCATGCCTGCCTAGGATAAGCTGAGGATAGGTAAATTTTATATTTCTGTTAGCATGATAGAGTTTCATGGTGGAGTAATTTGAATCCTATATTCTCACTGACTTCTTTATCTTGTAAAATATTCAGTTGTCATCCCATTTTACCAGAGCTTTTTGAAAGGAAAAAACAGAGATACACAATGTGGAAATACCAAACCTGCCCTTGTCAAAAGGGCCAATGATTTGTCGTGCTGGGAACTCCTGTGTAGCTGAGGTCAAAAGTGAATTAAAGCCTGGAAGTGTGGCTCTACTTCAATACTGAGACATCAGGTTTGAATACTTGCCTGGCTGAAAGAGCCCTCGTTTGTGGCTAGGTTTGCTGACCATAAATCTGAAGTAAGGAAAGGGCAGAGGGCTGAGTTGGCATCCTGAAGTACTTAGGCTTTTTAAAGTCCCAGATATTCTGTGTGCCCTGAAATGTTGATGCCTGTCTGACTGAAACCAGTAACCTTCTATGACTGCTTTTGACATGGAGAACTGCATGCAGAATGGGAGACCAAACCTCTGAGGGGCAGTTTATTCTGCAGCTGTATTTGCTTCAAAGCTTCAATTAGCGCTTTTCTACCATGACAGTGATTTCATTCAATGAAAATTAAATAAAAATGTTTTGTAAAACATATTGGTATTCTCTGAAAATCTGATGACTGAGCTTCTAAAGTTCTGGGGGAGAGAGAAAAGCATCTACCTGGAAGAAGGGAAGTTTAAAGTCATCATTTTGCTGCTTGGTTCCTTGTTGAGAGTCAAGTTTGGCTCCTTTTTGGCCTAAGGCAAGTAACCAATCTCTAGGTCATAGATAATATTCCAGCTTGTCTCCTCGGTTAGATTTCTTTCCTTCCTCCTGATTTAAAAGAAGGTAGTGGTTTTGTTCCTGTTAGAACAGGCTTTGAAACCTCAGTGTGTTTCATGAGATGGAATTACTGTTTTGCAGCCAGCCCTTTGGTTTTCACTATGCTCAGGGGTAGTTATTGTGGTATTGTTTGATAGGTTTCTGGTAAACCCCCAGGAAAGTCCAGCAGAAGGAGATAAAAGTAGCTGCAGAAACAGTAATGCTCTCCTTGTTTTAATATCTTATTCAGATATAAAAGATTGAGATTGCAGTTATGATGTTTATTCTGATCATAAAAAAGAGAGAAAAATATATACTTAAGCAGCCTAGGAAATCAGAAGATATCTATTTACTTAATAATGCAAATAAAGAGATATAATAATATAATGTTTTGAGGTTTTTCTATGTCAGTACACATGGTCAGCAGGGCTGGCTGATAAATCATTAGTACTAATTTACAGGCCAAACAAATTGAGAAGCCAAGAATAAAGGTGAAGGGTTCACTGAAGACCTGTCTGAACCAAGAGCTCAACTTGCCAAACCCCAATGACTTGGAAAGTACCACTGTGCTTAAGGAGAGGCCCAAGGGAGTTGACATTGTCCACAAAGCAGTTTTGCATACGCCACAGATCTGTCCTGTGGTCAGTGACTGAGCTTGTCACACCATATACAGGCAACTGCTCACCACAAATAAGCATTCAAAATGCTACATCCATTTAAAATGACTGCATGGAATAACATTTTACTCTGTTGCTCATTTCACTGAGTAGCAGATTTATATGGTTTGTGATAGGGATGCTGCTGCATGTCCTGTTTCCATCAACAGTCATTAATCGAAGCTACACACTGCCAGCCAAGACCAGGGTTACACACAGGCTATTTGTCCATGCTAGCTGGGAAAATATTAATACTCTATTGGCAGAAGAATTATTTAAGAAGAATTTTAAAATCTTTCAAATTATATTTGACCTAGTTGTCTTCATTTTACGTGAACAAACATTGGGCATAAAGGAAAAGGAACACTAAGCAGGATTACAGTCATAAAACATACAATGTTGGGAGCTTCTTCCTTAAAATAGCCTCTCTTATCAGTTAGACACTGTACAGTATTTCCAGCTGACAACAGCTGTGTCATAACCATTCTGCTGTGACATGGATGTGAATAGGATGGTAACATTTTCATTAAAAAAAGTAATAAATTGTCTTTTTGCTTGGTGACCCTTTAAAAAAGTGTTCACTAGCTGTATTAAATACATCTTCTTTAATCAGGTTATTCCCAGTTGAGTGACATAGGCTGCTAGAAAAGCATTTGCTTTCTTTGATTGAATTTTTAAATGTTAAATAGTTAAATTATATGTTTATATATAGACAAAACTATGAATCTCAGCATGCATTGCTTATGTTTCATTGCACACTGGATTCTTTTAGCTACACAGTGTACATACACTAAAATATAATTCCTTCAAAAATTTGTGCATCATCCTTATTACAGAGAAAAGTGGTTTATGACTTTGGTATTTCTCCCGCAAATGGGAAAAGTAGAAAATATAAATTGAACCTCAAAGAATTTAATTCCTATTATTGTCTCTTTAGAGTGATATTTTTGGAAAATTGAGGTCTGAGCAGTATTTTAGCACAAGGTTTCTTTCTGGGGATGAAAAACATTGTTAAAGTGCAATAAGTTTTAATTATACAATAAGCAGGATTTGTGATGTTTGTTGGAGATTTATATGTGTGTGTGTCTATATCTGTAGGTGGAAGAGAAGGTTTTGTTCTTAAATTTTGCACTGTCCGATTTGAAAATACATAAATATCTGCAATCTGGAGTGTATATCTACCGTTCACCAATCTCCCACCACAGCTGATGAAAAGGGCAAACCTCCTGAAGGCAGCTTATTCCATCTCAGAGACATCTGCTTTAGGATAGGATGAATTACTGTTTGGAAATATTTCTCTACGATTAAGGAAGGAGCCTGTGTGATGGTGTTAACACTCAAATGTTTCAATATCTAAAATCAGGAGAGCTGAATCTTATTCATACACAATGTGCTACAATATGCCTAACTGTGACAGGCTTTGTCCTGCCAAACGTCAAATGCTGGCCACCCACATCTGACAAAATCCCTGGAGGGCTCCCAGTCTGAGGTGCCATCCCTTCATTCTGCACAGATCACTTAAAACAGGTTGGAGGAGCTATCTAGTTCCATAAACCCACACAGGCGACGTTTTCTGGAAAGTACTGTACAAGCTTCCCAGAAAGATTGTGAAATCTCCATAGAATCATAAAGTCATGGAAGAGTTTGGATTGGAAGAGGCCTTGCAGGTCATCAAGTTCCAATCCCCTGATAAGGGCAGGGGCACCTTCCACTAGCATGGGTTTCTCAAAGTTGCATCCAGCCTGGCCTTCCATTCCTGGGATTTTTCAAGACCTAGTGCTGCTGCCAGTCCTGAACTAGTTGACTATTCCCTGCAGAGAACTTCCAGCCTATATTTCTGCATTGGTTTGGGCTATTATTTTTCCTGGTGGTGACAAAACAAGTCCAGATATTGAGCTTTGACATAGGCAATGATGATTAGGTGAGATGAATGCAAACTCTGGGGCTGCTTCTCTTTAAAAAGGGAAGTTGAAATTTCCCTTTTTACTTTTCATTATCATTTAAGCCTCTCACCACATACTGTTTTCTTTAATTTAATTTGTTTCACAATAAATTAAATTAAGTTCTCATTGGCAATAGGAACACTTCAGAGAATTTTTTTTTCCCACCAACACTTCTTTTAGTAAGTAAAACATTGAATGTGACCTTACTGGATAGGAGTAAGGGTTTGGGATTTGTTCTTGGATAATGAAAGTATCCAGAAGAGGAGATGGGGACCATTCAATTTTTAAGGAATAGTATGGCAGTAGAACCTTAGCCTGCAGTAGAGGAGAGCATCAATGAGAGTGAAGACACTGGTGCAGATCACAGCAGTAGTGTTGTTACTATTTTTGGAGCATTTCACACTAACTACATAAGAGACCCATCAGCATCTGTTCTTTGAAGATGTGATCAATCTAACATTTCAAGAGATTGTAATTATTTGTGGAAGATAATTGTTGTTGTGCTAGTTCTTTTGATTTGTGAGTTTTGCAATTCTGTTATCTGTAACTCTAACTCCTTTCCTCTACTGAAGTATAGCATAAATCTTATTCTAGACACATTGCTGGCAGCCATGGTATTACCTGAACCCTTTCCATCTAACTTAGAGGGCAACAGTGAAATTCATGGCAGACCTCATGGATGTTCTGTCCCTTCTCCTTTTTCTGTTCTATAAAACTTTCTTTGCCATGAAACGTTCTTTAGGAAAAGAATTGAAAATGTTCTGGTTATGATAAAATGTACTCTATCAAATAAATGAGGCTGGCAATATTTCCAAAATGTGGTTAAACTCTAGATTCATTTAATCTCCTTTGAAACTTTATTCCATATTTTCTTTCTGCAATCACACATGAAGAACTAGATTTTCATCTGTTTTAAGGCAATGTAACATCATTGACATTAGCTCTCTGTTTCCCAGGATAATCTGGGTGTTACAGCACCCTGGCACAAAGAAACCTAGGCAGTGCCATAGTTTCCAGCTCTGAACTGGTTCACACAGCCTGGGCCTGCCTGCACTGGACACACCTACAAACCAGCATCACTCCATGTGCTGAACCATGTGAACAAGGGAGATTTGTGAGAGTTGAATCAGCCCAAGTTGCTGCTGTGCCCAAGTTATCAAAGCTTTCCAGGCATGGATGTGCTAAAAACGGTGGAGGCATTTAAGAAGCAACCCAGTAGAGTCCAACAAGGCCAATACTGGACATACTTTTGGAGTGTGAGTACAGCAATCTTGTTTTCCAGAAGTGGGAAGTCTTTGCAAGGGTTGGATCAGTAATGGAGGCTCAACATTTAGCTGTGGTCCTTGGCTGCCAAAACCCACCAAGCAGTAAATTGCTCCAGTGAAAGAAGTTCAAAAGTGTCTTTTCATAAGGGCACTGTATATTTCAAAGCCTATCAACCCATCTAGACTATCTATGAAACCTATTGATATACATTGGAGAGTCATCTGTTGGTCTGTAAGAGCTAGAGATCCAGACCAAAGTCTTTGGTTAAAGTTATGTTCACCCTCTTCTCTAGTATTTGTATTGATGTTGTCTTTTCTTCATTACTAGAAGCTAGATATTTAACATCCTTGAGAAAATATTTTTCAATTTCTTACAATAAGATTTGCAGAAGAGGAGAGAACACATTTAAAGAATCAGTTGTGTAAACATAGCCATCTTGTGCTTGTTTGGATCCTTAAGGGTGTCCTCTTTAGCTTGTAGGTGAATAATCTTCTACAGGTACTGACAGCCCCAAGTGACTGTGTTACAGCAACCTAGACAGCATTTAGCCATTTTTTGGTCAAATGAGGCTGCTCCCTAAATCTATGTTTGACTTGCTGGGTTATAGCTTCTGTAAGCAGTGGTCAAAGAAAGAAACCCACCAGAGAGTCCAGTAACTCCTGCACAGGACTGGCAGCCTTGTCTCATTAGCTATGTTTGGAGAGGCCAAAGTGTTTAGGGAGAACCATGAATAGACCATAAACAGTGAACAACTTGGGCAAACTCAAGAATGTGACCATGAATACTGAATGCTGCCTCTTAAATTTGAGTGTAGGGGAAAAATCTCACATTATTTATGAAAACAACAAGTAATGTCAAAATGTAAAGGTCTCTGACCTTTGTTTCCTTTCTTCCTCTTGACTTTTTCTGGAAAACACACTAATCAATCCTACTGTACAGTCCTTCAAATTCCTGGTGGTATCCCTCTCATAGTGCTTCTTAAACATAACCACTATCAAAATCTGCAGCTAACTGTTTCTGAAATGGGACACAGAGTTTCTGGAAAGAAAATCCTAAGAGGCTAAAATGGATCATGTGGATCCCAAAGAAGGATCCATAACTAACACTCAACAAACAATAAAATGGCATGTCTTTGATTTGAGAAAAAAATCATATTTGCTTCCCATTTTTTATTACTTTTGACCGGCTAGCAAGTAAAATGTAGCATTTTACATATAAAAATTGCAACCCAAAGGGAGGCAGCAACAATTTAGCACACAAAAACTGTAGGGCTATTTCTCACTGAGTTGCCAGAGAAGCCTTCCCATGACCTCAGAAGAAATGAAAACAGATGAAGCCCTGCATAGTCCATTCTCCAGTAGGAAGCAGATCATATTTCTCACATCTGTTACCAGCATGGCTGACCTGCTCTGCTCCTATCAGAGGGATGGTCTGAATCAATGATTTGAAGTTTCACCTTTTTAGGAGTTATACTTCTCATCTTGTTATATTCTGAATGTAGATCTGAATGTAAAATATAATAATACTTTACTTCTGGGAAAGTATTTTTCCTCCTTTTATGAACTATACAAATGCTGAATGATGGAAATCACTTAATTCTTTTATCTATTTGCCAGCTTGCCAATATGCAGCAAGGAGAGAGTGTACAAGCAGGTTGACAGGTATTCATGCTTAAAAGCCTTGGAGAAAGAAACTCAGGGATAATATTGAAGGACCACAGATCACCTGTAGTTCCCAAAATTATTTTAAACTGTAGAAAATGCAACCTGAAACACTTCTGAAATGTAAAAGTCTTTTTAAAATCCAAAGAGCTAGCCATTTGTAGTGAAAGCTTTGGATGCATTAAGTATGTTTAGTCTCCCATATTTTAGAAATGGAAATTGCCAGAATAAGTCTTATATTCTTGTGAATCTCATACTCTAATAAAGTCTCATTTTTTTGCTCCTACTTTTTTGAAAGGTTTATAGTGCAGAATAATATTTAATCATAGTATGTAAGGTAACAATTAGAGAAAACCTTGACAGGCTCATATAATGAAGTAGCCAATAGTGAAATCCAGTAATTTCTAGAAATTACTTCAGAAAGGAATGAAGTTACATAAAATATATGCAGGAAAACTGGGAGCTAACTAAAGACTGGATACAATCATACTTTTTGTTTGTACTTTACATGGGTGAAGACAGGGAATTACCAGCAGGGAAAGCTCAGAATGTTGAACATCAGCCATCATTTAAATAAATGCTGAAATATTTATGATGCACGTCTAAGAGAAGAACATACAGGGGTGAAAATTCACAGGTGGCATTGCCTTGATGATTTTACAGTCACCTGGGAAATTGCAAATGATAAGATGGATCAAACATACAAGACTTCAAAGGGTAAAAATCTGCCACTTTCCACTCTGTATAAACACTTGCTAAATATTACAGGGTGAACTGTCAGAAAGTGACTAAATTTGCCAGAGAGTATCTCAAGGACCAAAGATTGGAAAGCATGTTTCTGGTGGATCACTTGAAAAAAACAATCTCTGAGAATGGCAGAAGCATCTATTCCTACTCAAATATGTGTCACAAAAATAAAAGCCTTTAAGTGACATACATTGAGGCAGAAATTTGGACAGTTGGTAAGAAAATTACACCTTGTAGCTGAAAGCTATGCAGGCAAAAAAGAAAGTGAGAGCAACTGCCACTGCATAGTAATTTTCATTTAATTTATTAGGTTAATACACACAACTCATTTCTACCTTTATTTGGAAAAACAAAAGTGTGCGTCCATGTCAAGGTAAAGAATTATATGGGCTTTTGGTTCTGAATCAGGACATCATGTAAGGGATAAAATGCTTTTTTCTTCCAAGTAATTAAAAAAAGCTCAGAATCTGACTTTGTGTTTTAACTTTTAGATGTCAAATGCATGTTTAATTAGGATGTTCTTTCTACTATGATTAGTATTTCAGCAGATGTTTTTGCTCAAGAATCAAGACCCTTGGAAACCAACATGTTTCTTAAACTAGCTATGTTTTTTCTCAGTGAGAATTTTGATCTAATTGGCATGTGTAATAAAGGGATTTCCTCTTCTAAATATACTGATTTCCTCAACTGTTGTGACTATGTGTAACATATGTCTCCAAACCAGAGTATCCTCAATTACCAGTACCAGAGTTAAACTTGTGAAAACTAAAAGATCTTATACAGTTTCAAAATTTAATTCTAAATTTCTGAGTTCAGGGGGATTTCAGGGCATTTATGACCTTTCATGATATGCTCAATATGTTGCAGGATCAGGCCCTTAAGTAATGCCACAAGGAAGTATTCAGAATATGGATTTCTGGATTTTGTCATTTGGGATGTCATAGAACTGGCTCAACAGTTGGAAAAATATTTAGAACATCTGGAAGACATCACATTTCATACTGATGGTACCTACTAGATTTAAGCAGAAAAGCCCCAGTGTAACTTTTTTTTTTTTTTTTTAATGCTAGCCCTTTTTGAAAGAAGTTGATACACACATAGCTATGTTCTTAAAAATGTAGAAAATCTCACCAGATCTGAATAAGGGTTTAACAGAAGGATTTAGAACAGACTATCATGATAGCCTTGGGCATGTCATAAATGGGACAGATTTGATATTGCAGTACAGATAGACAGTGAAAGAAACAAGATTTGCAGAAGAACTGGAGTTTTAACAAGAAGTATGAAGAGGAAGATGAAATATTACATCCATATGCTAGAAAAACCACATGTCGAACAGAAGGAATGGTAGGGTATCAAAGCAGGGACTTAAAATTTGTTGGGTTTGGCAAAGCAAATCATAATCAGTACAATAAACAGAGCACTCAAATACTTAAATAACCTTGAAGAAACGTTGTAACTGCAAGCAATATTTCCCTCTTGATTAAAAAAAGCAACACCAATTCTGTTAGGCAGTACTATGTTTTAGGTTTTTTAAAATTTGAGGGTATGCAGCATTACTATATTTTGTTTATATAGAAAGTACAATTCTCTCGTGATAACCACTTGTTAAATATTGCATGAAAAATATCTACACTTTTGTGGGCAGTAAGGAAAAACAAGTACAGTAAATGCAGCAGCAAACTGCAGATGACTGGAAGTATCATGGGTTCTACCTTACAGTATTATTTCATGAAAAATTTCACACATTATTTATGGATTTGCCTCACTCAGTGCAACACTAGAAGCTTTATCCATTCTTTTAGAACTCCTGAGGACATCATATCATCTTCAAAAGTGTTTTCTTTCAGCTATTACAGTATGTCACACTAACCAAGATACTACCTCCTCTTCTTTTTGCTTTAATGTAAACTAAAGCCTACATTGTTCATAGATTTCAGGCAGATGTTACAAAACAACAGAGCTTGCTTTAAAAGTCTCCACAATGTCTCATCATTTACACTAACTGCATATGACTCAAAGAATTATTACTAGTATTTACAAGCAGGTATTACCTGAGCCATAGGATGGTAGTCCTGCAAGTTGCAGCATGTAGGATGTACCTTTCCTCTCTGAAGCTAACAACTTATTGATATTTTTTTTTTCTTTTTGAGGAATCTAGCATTCAGGTTTACAGCAATTTACATTTGCTGAATTTTATGTGTGTTTCAGCTACTTTTCTGTGAGCTAAGATTAAAAAATCACACAAATCAGTCACACATCTGTAAACATAGAACGTCCAAAAACAGGTTTTCATTAATCATTCCAAGTAATTTACAGTGATAGTCTGAAAAAAAGGAAATGTTGATGGAATTACAGTATTTCTTCTGCTCTTACAGAGAAAAAAGCACTGGGTCTCAACTCCAAAGGTCCAAAATAACTCTGTTCTACCTTGTCCAACAACAAGGTGTACCAAACAAGAAAGTGCTGATTGTGATCCAGCCATTGTTTTCAGCTAGAATATACACAAACACAATGTTTAATTATTTATTTGGCCAGAATACATGTATTTCCTCATTCACACTGAAAAGGTATATCCCTCAGGGAAAGGGCACGTGACTTCTGCTGTAGGATCCTCACAAGACTCATGTCTGAACATCAGGGCTCATGGTAGACTGAAGGTGAAGTGCCCGATGCGATGCAAATTATAAGAAACCTAGACATCAAAAAATAGAATTTCTGTTTGTCAGGCACTATTTCAAGGCATTTTATTATGAAGTATTCCCATCACTCACAGCAGCCTTCTGCAGCATGGGAGAAAACTTGGGCATTTATTCTTACCCACAGGTTATCAGTGAGTGAAGCAGCAGAGTCATCCTTGAGTTACACTGTATTTTAAAGGAGAAGGGGCAGGATTCTCAAGAAAAGAGGATTTAATTGCAAGAACAGGGGTTCATAGAAGTGTTAGTCACCCAGTTGTGATCTGCAGGACCAGCTGTACTTACAGGGAGAGTGGGTATGTATGAGCCACAGAGCAGAGCACCTCCCTCTGCTTGAACTGAACAGTCCATAGCTCTAATGCCTTTTGTGATGGCTGCCCTGGTCACATAAAATTAAAGAGTGCAACATACATAGGTGCACCAGCAAAAGCTCTGCCCTGCCTCTTATTCAGAGGGCATCCCTCCCGAGGAAAAGGCAGAGAAAGAGGGAGATGGCTCCATTTAAATAAAGGACATTAGGAAGTCAAGAGGTAGAAGAAATATTTAATCTCTAGGGCTAGAGCACTCTAAATGAGATTAAAGTTTCAGTTCAGTAACTGGAGTACAGATTCTTCTTTTTAAATTAAAATTGACAAGTGTGTAATTAATGCATTGTACATGTTAAAAAATAATATGTTTTGCTTATATTCCTCATTCCAGATTTTTCTGATACCAGTCTGAGGACATTTTCAAATGATGCCTGTTTAACTACAGGTGACTTTCAATGGATGCAAAGCACCCATCAGTGACTGCAAAGCAATTTCCTCAGCCTCTTTGGGTAATTTTTTTTTTTTTCCTTTCTGCAACAGTATAATAATCTTAACTTACTTCAGCTATCATTAACAATAGTACCATTGCTAGCAGAGGGCAATTAAAAATTCCTTAAAAGAAAAAGAACAATTTCTTCAATACCACTGCTTGCTATAATTTACATCACCAGAAAGTTTAAGCCTGTAAACCTAGTTTAAAGTATGTCAAATTGGTTTAGTGGGGGTTATATATCCCAAAAGCTAGGTAATTTTTTATCCATTCTGCCCTAAAAATCTCTTGTGTTTCTTGATCCTTTGACCACAGGCCAAATCACAGCTTGGAGCAGGTAGTGAAGGCTAAAGCTCATTTCTGCCTCCTGCTTCATTGTGGAATGGCCCATTTTTGGCACCCAAAGGAGCTAATGGTACCGATAAATTTTACGGTACCCAGCATCCTTTCCTTATGTGTTGGGAGATTTTCAGCTCTCCATCACCTTATCACTTTTTGTCAGTTCAAGGAACACTGACTCCAAAGCCAAAAATCATTCAATCAAAATCAAAATGTCTAGTTAATTTTTGCTGGGTTGTAAAGACCCACAAAATACATCTGGTAATCCATCTGCAAGTTTGAGCCAGGCAATGAAGCCAAAGACTAAAGGAACATTCAGCATGGTCAACTGCTAAGGAAAGCTCTCCCTTAGTTTATCCATTCTGGGGTCACTCATGCTTTCTGTTGGGCTCTAAATGCTAAGTGTTGCTGGCTTTCAGCCAGGCCCATTGCTGGCACCAGAGAGACTCATCATTTTATCAGTCTTGCCTCTGTTTCATGAACATTTAATTGTTTGTGGGATATTCTTAGAACACTGAAATGATTGATCTTTCTGGCATTCAAATCAATTCATTAATTTGATTTATTTGTTTTCCCTAATAGCACAAGAGGTTTCAGCTGAATAATTATTTGGAAGGACTTGATATATAGAGAAATGTGAGGAAAAACAAATGTTTTTGTTCCATTCAGATTAGCTGGCTATAGTGCACATGGAGAATACACAGCTTATGTTGATGCAAAAGACAAGCCAGTATAAATGTTTGCTTTACAGTATTCAATAAGAACTGCTAGAGGCATAACTTGTTCCTGGGGAAAACTGCTTGAGCTCTGTCTTCAGTGTTAGCCATGCATGTTTCTGTGCTTCAGACTGTGTGTCTTCCTTTGTCAATAATCTCTAAGAACAGGGTACCAATCCAGCACATGCAGAATATAGACAGAGCAAGTGTACTCATGCATGTTCACTCTTAAGAAAGGATAGGAGTATTATTTCCACTCTTTTTTAAGAGAATGAAGGCTTAGCAGGATGTATGCAGATGGCCCCCACACCTGACTTACCCCATACCTTACCTTACAGTAACATGGATTTTATTTTAAAGAAAAAAAAGAGTAACTCAAATTTTCTTCTCTCCAGGATGCCACATTTGGATCCCTAAGCAAGTGGGGAGTGGGAGATGAGAGAGGTAACACAGCAAAGCAAGACAATCTAGGTCCTTACAACTCCTGCAGTTCAATCCTTCTGATTAGATGTAGAACTTTCTCTCCATTGGCTCCATAGTCAGCATTGATTCACGGTGTTGATGAGAAGACAGTTTCACACACTAGCTGCTGTTCTGAAAGAAGTCAATCCAGTAGCTTTGAAAACTAAAGGACGACTTATTAAGGTGGTGTTGTAGAGGCAGTGCAGAAAATTGCCCAGTATCATGCAGTTGAGCCAGTGACCTGACAGAAAACTGTGCTGTGATCTCCTAAATCTGGCTGCATGGTTCTCCCAACAAGAACCAGCCCAGACCTAAATGACAGCTGCAGCACAGCCTGTAGACATATCCTACAATGTGGGATGTCCGTGTGTGTCCTTTATGCAAGGACACACACAGACACTTTCTCCTGAGATGGCTAAAACTGTTTATTAAAGCATCTGACTCCATATTTATAGTATTTCCACCCAGACCAGGGATTGGAGAAGAAGGCTGACACCCCTCCCATCCCGTTGGTCAAGACAACTGTCCATCAGTTATTTTCCACACCAAGAGAAAGTATGTAAACAACCTCATCTTATCAAACAGACTTCTGATAACAACACCTGTGTGTGTGAGAAAGAACTAAGAACTGTGAAAACATCAAGTTAGAAAGTGCCTCAGAAAACTTGGAAAATTGGGGTGACAGTGGGAGACAGAGCCTCCTCGCTAGGGTAAATGATGGCATTGCACACCTACACCTGACCCCTGGGCAATTGTTCTCTCAGAGCAATACTGAAGTGCACTAATGGAGTATATGGAGGTTCAGCAATGCTACAGATCTCATTGGTATGGAAAATTCTTCTGATTTACACAGACTGTTAGCATGAAAGTGAAAATGTCAGTTCTACTTTTAAAAATCAACCTCAAAATCTCATGCACATAGATGGGAAAATATTTACCAGTATGGTTTGCTCCTGGAAAATACATCATCATCATCATCCAGGATTAATGATTATTTCTTAGAGAAAATAATTTCCACTTTCCTATTTTAATAAACTCGAAAAAGTTCATCTGGACTTCAAATTATTTATGTATTTCAAAGTTATAAGAATGAAATATGCCTGTGTTTTCATACCTACTTTTATTTTTTCTTTAGATATTATATTCCACAACACTTTTTAATAATTTAATGGTTTTTTTTGTGTTGAGGATAGAAATTCCATTTATGAATAGCTCTAGTTGTTGAGGAAAGATGGAAAAAAAAGATCATGTCAGGCTCAAAAACCAGAAGACCAATAAAAAGAAACAAAAAATGTAGTATTTCTTAATATTTGGATTTTATACCAATGCCATGAATGTTGGTGGTCTGACACTGTGGTTTGGCAGTCCTACATTCATTCAAATGCTAAATATTTTTCAGCTCAGTTGTGCTCTCAGACATTTGTGCATATGAACAATTTGCTTACGAACAAGGCTGTGCAGAGATGAGCCCATTTGTTCTTAGCCATAGTTATTCACATTTGATTATTTATTATTCAGTCACATATGAATAGTAACACATTCTGGAAAGGGTATTGTTCCAGAAATGCTATATAAACAGGACTTCACCAGTCCCCAAACTAAACCTCAAATATTTTTTGTGATAAAAAAGTATAACTCAGGTCTTGAAGACTATTGCAGTAGAAAAGACACGATGGTTACAGAAATGGGGAGCTGAGGCACAGACAATGAAGTGACTTCTGAAGCACTGAAATAGGTTAGTGACAGAGTCCTATAAAGGACTGAAGGCATAAGCCTTCAGTTAGACACCTCAACCTTGGCTTCTCAGGATATTCTCTTCTTGTGGTAATGGTAGAACACTGAAATTATTTAATGGACATTTTCTTGGACAAACAGTTCTATATGTACTTGTCCAAAATGGGTAAGAATTGACTTATAATGCTGGACTCAGATGGGATAGATTAATTTTTAAGCTGCAATTTTTCACAACCAAAATGTTCTCTGAGTAGTAGAGAAGTAGATATAGCTGTTAATACAGTGCATATCATTAGGGGAAAATTTCAATTTATCTAAGACTTTCTTGCAATATATCCAGAACCCTTTATAATTTTCCCATTTTTACTCTTGTATGTTGTCCTGGTTAACACCAGAAGATTTGTGCCATACCAAGATTTCATTTAATTTGAAATTTAAGATTATCTCTCAGTGGACCAAGACAATCAGAATAGTTTCTATTTATAATCTAGAATTATGCACATGTGGGATTCAGGGTAAAAAGGGTATGTCTCATCACTTTTTTTTAATGTTTTGTATATATTTATACTGTTAGCTTCTAAGACAGCACTGTCAAGACATTAAATGATGTGGAAGGAACTATTATTGTAACAAGTTTTCTTATATATTTGTTTCAAAAGTTCTTATGTAAATTTCTAGGCAAGTGTTGGAATAAAACAATGTAAAATTAATACTAATTTTAGCTGATCTTAAACAACATAGAAAGTGAAATTGACCCTTTGCATCAGGCCAGATACACTAATGCACTTTTGATGAGACAACAGCTGAAAGAGGTTTCAGAAACATTCTGCACTTACACATTAGGGATAATCTTTTCAGACAATTGGCAAAACGAATTGGCCATAATCAGGTTGAGGTTTAAAATTTACATAATTCATTACGCAGTTGGTTTGGATTTGGTTTTGAAGAGCAAGTAGGCACCATTTAAAAAATCATCTCTTTTGGGCTGCCAGGGTATCCTTAAGATCAAAAGTTGGCTTTCCAAGTGATAAGATTCATATGAAATCTGGTGAGGGTTTACAATTTTCACATTAGTAACAGTCAGTTTGTTTCCATCAGAGAGGTTAGAAGCTGTCATCTTTGGTTTTTTTCTGCCTGATGGTATGTTACAGCATTCACACCTGCCAGAAAATGCCGGAATGTTTATTCCAAGAATAAAAATGTGGGCACACATCCGCCTCCCAAAATAAATAGCACAGCAGATATATTCTGTAGTGCCTCCAACACTCACAGGTTGGAGTTAGTCATTCTTCCTGTGAGAGGGTGGCCATCAATCACTGTCAAAGGAAGCCTTCAGTCTGGAGTCAAGAACAGGGGTACTTAGATCGATGGATGAGGAGCAAGAGGAGCCTGTAGGGAGAGAATATGCCTTTTCATATTTGTGAGACAGCACTGTAAAGCCTTAAAAGCATCTGGGCTTGAAGAAGGAAAAATTGCAGTGTGGAGAGTCTGCTGGTTTGCCAAGGAAATCATCTTTCAATCACAACCTTCTCCTCCAACGAGACCAAAGGGTGAATATTTTCATAATAAAATGGGAATGCCAATGGAACATATTCAGCAATCATCTGCATTGATTTACTGGAAAAAAAGGAAATCTTTGTTCTGTTGTGAAGTAGTACCACAATTTAAAATGCATAAGAAACACCAAAACTGATATTCAGAAACTAATTTAGTCTGTCAAACTTACTCTCTTCAGATGAGTTCTAAGAAATGAGTCTACTTTCAAAATCTTCCATTTAAGTAATACAAAAATAAAACAGAACAGATCAAGGAAGTTTTACAGGAAAGGTAAGATTGCTTTATATTTAAAGTGCTGAAATATGCTTTGCATTGACTAAATTTCTGTCTCAGTCACAGACTCCTTGGGTGACTCTGGATGAGTTATTAAATCTCACTTTGCTTCAATATGTACAGAGCAGAAAATATTCCCTTTGAACTTATTCTGCAAGTACTGAGGAGCAGCTAATGTGGTGTAGATTCTCATCTGACAGAGAATCCAAGTGAGGAAAATGGTTGTTTCAAGCTCTCTCTAAAGCCAGAGCAAGAGAATAAGAAGCTTCTTTGACATTTATTGTAGTCCAGCTGTGACCAGAAGGGTTGTTTGGCAGTACCTGTTTTCATGCATTCATAGCAGAGGAAATTTACGGTGACCAAACTCCTTATATGTCATTTGGCTTACCTGGTTGGCCGAAAAATTCTCTCTCTTCCCCCTCGCCCCCCCTGCTGATATGACCTCCTCCAGAAGGGCTGGTGACTTCTTTCTTCTTTGTCTTTCATGGGTCAAGCTCCATAGCTAGACTGTTTCCCAAGAACTAGGGTAGGAAAACACATCTCTTATGCATGACATCATCTGAATACAAGAAGACCACGAAGCCTTAAAGGCCCTGTATCTACAGCTCTCACAAATTCAGTGGTCTCTTTTATTTTTTTCTAAAATGTTTTTAATGAGATATCTGAAGCAATATTTTTGTCAAGGTTCTGCCAGTAACAACCTCTCGACTTTCTGAACCGCACCTTAGATGACAAGTTGAAAATAAGCAGGAACTCTTTGGCTGCTAAACAGATACTCATTCACACAGCAACTGAGTCCTCATCTTTTTCTAAAAAAGAAAGTTTTGAAACAGCAAGGTGTACAAAGGTCTGACTAAAGGCAGTCTAAGAACAGACAGGAAACTGTGGTAAGGAACATAATTACAATACTCACACCATTTATGTGTTTTATTATGTTGAATTGAAAGGAATAAAAAAAATCCCCATCAAATATTCTGTTTGCAAATGAGGGCCTGGAGAGATGCACTCATGAAAAGTGCAGTATTTTTACTGAAAGAACCTATTTCAGTAAAATAGAGGAGAGATATCCTTGGTCAGGGCATGTCTGCAGAAATGGATGAATTTGGATCAAATCTCTGATGGAGACAAAAACCAAAGGGATTTATATCAGGACCTTCACATCCCAACTGACATTCCAAGATCACCCTGCTTTCTGTCTTACTTCCTTTTCTCCTGATTCTCTGCTCCAGTCCTAGGAACTCTGGCAAATCTTGACCCAAATTTACATTTCTATCAATTTCCTGCACTCTCCAGCCCCCTGAATATGAGAAAGTTTCCAGCTAAGAACAAATAAGAGTAGGATAATAAAGACCGTCCATTTCCTTTGAATGTGAACTACAATCAGAAACTATATTGCCTTCCACCCCTCTTTATGCCTATTTATTGACTGCCTTCCATTTCATTAGATATAGTTTTATATAAATACAGTGATATCAGAGCAGAGAAACCAGAACTGGCCTACTTAGAAAAAAACCCCAGCATTTATTTGATTTTTAGCCTTCTTAAATGCAGGCAAGGATAAATACCTCCATGACAGACCACAGAGTTTTATAAGTCTCTGGCAAATGCTTGCAGGCCTTCAAAACCTCTGAATTTAGCATTTATTTCTCAGCAATGAAGGGTAACCAAGGAGACACACAGTCCTAGACTGAATATCTTCAAGCAGCATAGGATCCCAGACATGGATAAGGAGAGTAGAGAATTGTTTGCTTGTAGCCTATCAATTAATGCTACTGTGAATATGCGATCTTAGAAACAAGCATCCCACAGACGAAACCTAGAGGTGGTGAAGGCACCAACCAATCCAAATCTGACAACTACTGATTTATTTAAAGATGGAAATATTAGCTTCATCCTAAGGAATTTCAATGAAATCTCTGAATTTCTTTAAGAAATTTCACATGATAGGAACTTCAATTCATGTAAGACTCTTGATGCTATGGGCTAGTTGGAAGGCTTTGATTTCTGTCCTTTTCCTAAGTTGCTCCTAGGGAAATAAAGAATCAATTTCCCATAGTACTTGGCACTTCGTAGTGCAAAAGACTATTCATGAAATGTTCTGATATGGTGTCAAGAGTGATATGAATTTTGTGGATAAAATGAGAGCAGATGACAAGCTGAGGTAAGTAGTAATAACTCCAGAGTTTAGCTGATATATGCCCTTGGCAGTCACACACAAGTTTGAAGGGGTATTTTTGTTTGTTTGTTTGTTTTGTTTGGGTTTCTTTTTCCCTTCGGTCATCTAACAGGGAAACAGTTTGATCTTTTGAAATGAAATAAGACAAGCCGTTAATGAAGACTAATTGCTTTGCATAATTTAAAATACGTAGAGAAAGGTCCCTTAATCTGTGCAAGCTGTACTTTGCTAAGAACTGAGGCTAAAGAAAAAAGATAACTCCAAGCCATTTGCAATCTTCCCAATTTGTAACCAAAGTGGGAGCCAAGATGCCCCTGAGAAAGCTGTAGCGAGGCAGAAATATGCATCGCTGCTCTTTTAGTCCTCCCTGTCATAGAGCTTAGCTGTGCTTTAATGTTTTGCTCACAAGTGAACATGAGTGTCCCCTCCACCCCCTCCCACCCTCTCTTCATTGACAGAAACCCTTTCCATGCTGTGCTGAAGAAAGACTTGTAACCTCATTAGAGCCAGGAGTCAGAATCTGCCCCAGAAGATTCACCTTTCAGGAGATGTGTTTGGGACAAGGACTGCAAGGAGAGTCTGCAAGGCCTGGCTGGAAGGGGCTTTAAGCAACCAAGTGCAAGGTGTCCCTGCCCATGGCACAGGGGCTGGAACTAGAGGATCTTTAAGGCCCCTTTCAACGTGAACCATTCCGTGATTCTGTGAGTGGGAGTGGAACTGCCATTGCTTGGCACAGGCTGATTCAGGCACCTTCTTCAAGGGGGGAACCCAGCAGCGTGAGCAAACCCAAGTGATGATGCCTTGGGTCTTCTTCTGTCATCCTGTTGGCACATTATTAGGTTACCCCTTCACTCACAATGTGGTAAAACATCTCATCTTTTCAGGGAGCTCATCCAAGGTAGAAAACTAGTCTGATTTTTTCTTCTGGATTGAATTTTTACAGAACCAATACAACACCTACCAGACACAAGGGAGAAAGAGCAGGAATGTACAGCTGGAGGTGGAGGTGGGATTTGCCACACCACTGATTTAGATCAGCTTAAAATGCTGTTGAACTGCACTCTTGAGGACAACACACAGCCTAGTTTCTCTATATAAAAAATAAAAGAGTCACTGGAGAGCAGTAGGCTCTGCATGAGGCAAGTTGGAGCACCTAAGCTAACTGCTTCAAGTCAGCAGCCTGACCCCCCACGTTGAAACATGCTGTTATGCAGTAATGATGTTCTGGACACACTTGGGTGACTGGTGGGTTGGGCTTTTTTCTTCAATGTTTATTGATTTAGCAAATGTGAAGAAAGGAGTGCCAAATCTGGCAGTTATTAGTGACTCCATGCTGTAGCCTGCTCTCAAACATACAATGTTCTGAATTTTTTTCCAAAGAGCCTAGTTTAACACAGACTGATTCACCACATTATCCTCTTCACAGATGAGTACCTCTCTAGTAACTCATCTGTCACTTCTTCCTACCTGTTTTCTTGCTCATAACATAATTTCTAATTTGAAATACATGGATACAACACACTCCAGTATGTCTGGGGGCACTCACACTGGCAAATTTTAATCATGTCATTTTATGTGCTGAGGTAAAGAAAATTATCTTTCTCTGAGCTGCTGGTGTACTCACAAGAAAAAGAGAAGCTCTTTCCAGAAGCATGTGAATTGTGCTTCCTTTCTGAACCGCAGGAGACACAGTTACTCTCTAATCATCATATAAGAAGCCTAAGAAAACTAACTTGTAATTTAGACATAGGAAATTGAGTGCCCAGAATTAAGTACTTGGAGAAAAGTGTCATCAAAAATATTTTCTTTATCTGCAGAGTGAAAAAATGTTAAGAACACAAGCAGCCAAGCAGTGTAAAATGCTGCATTGTTCATTTTGAGATCACTCCATTTCTAAGCCATATAATATAAAGTATGGTTAGGTAAAAGACTGAAAAATGTCAGGATTCCTCTCTTGCCAGGAATCAGGACCACTATTCACATTTAAGTGAAGTTGTTCTTGATTTACTCTGAGATTAGTGAGTGGAAAATCAGACAGTGCAAGTGAAGTAAGGAGTTTGGAGAACCTTTTGCTGAACTACGGAAGTTTTTTAGATGAGCTCAGTTTCTGAAAATATGAGCTGCTGCACTTGGCTAAAGACAGTATATTTGCAGCCAGAAAAAAGTACTCACACGTTTATTTCTGGAGAACAGTGACACCTAGTGAGCATCCTGACTGAAACTGAACATTCCCTGGGGTCTTTTTAAGACTGAGACTTCTACTTTGACTTAGCTTCTTTTTCTACTAGTTGAATCCGCACTGCATGTGCTGCCCATCTGTGGCAAGGTCTAATGAACATGAACAGCAAAGTAGCTGTGACACAGTATGGTGAGGGAGTGGGGTGACTTCGAAGAGGGGATTTACACATGGCAAGGAATGTGTAGGTGTGTGGCCTGGGACAGATTTGTTGCAGTGGAGGAATTACGGTGGTAGCAGGGTTGCCTAGGCAACAAGCATCAAGCTGTCAATCTATGGTCAGGAGCTGTATCAGCCAGAAACCACAAAGTGTAAGTGGTTCATTAGTTCAGCACTTTCCTCGTAGATTTTCTGTTTCTGGACTCCTGGGAAGCTCCCAGCAGAGTTCATAGCTGCTTTCTCATCCTGGAGATCCCAGGACAAGCAGCCATACTCACTTCCATTTGCAGCCTGAGAGACTTCTCCAGACACCAGTCTGAATTCATCCATGAGGTAAAGCCCTCACTCCTATCCTGGGGTTCAGCCCAGGACTATGATCGTGTGTGGACACATCCATAAAGGACCAAATATGTTAGAGCTTTGAAATAAAATGCTTTTGGAACTGAAAATTCCATTCATTTCACATTGTAGCATTGTGATGACAGGGATGATACTACAAGGATATGCAGACAGAGGAAAGGGAGTCAAAAGGAACTAGAAATGTCACTATGAAGGAAAAAATCTCACAGATTGCAGTGAATCACATTACGATTTTGGGGTTTACAAATCGTTTTGAGGTACACACACAGCAAACTGCAAGTTTTCAGCACTTCATCAGCATCAAGAGAGGCGATCTTTCACCTGTGTGATAGATGACCATTATATCCAATCCTATCTGTCCAGGCTGTAAACATCCATTTTATTATACAAATTACATATATTTTATTAGTATTATGAATTATACTTGGTCACAGACAGCAGTTTTTCTTAAAGCAATCTAAAAAACAGGTTTTCTGTAACTATGCTACTTTAAAAAGGCACAATCCTTTTACATCTAGATTATCATATCCCATATATTCACCTGCCAACATTTGAAGAAACTCAAAAATAATGATGAGGCCTAGACTGGTGGAAAATTAAAGGTAATATATCTTTACATTATGTGCTATGAAGTTTCTAAAGCTGTAGGATGAGTAGTTTATTTTACATGTATATCTTATTATATGCTACTTGAGTAGATGAAATTCCCACTGCAACGTGATTTTTTTGATCATTTTCCGTGTCATGGCATTTACAGTGCTGTTTTTTTTCTTTCCTTTTATTTTTTCCCTCACTGCAAATGCTGGAAGCATGCACACATTTGAGGGAAACTTGTGCAAATATCTCAAATGTCAAGAATGGATTCTGAAGACTACCCCATTGTGTTACAGCTCTTCTTGTTTTATCTCAGGGAAAAGCACGGTATGTGGACATCTCAAGGAATCTGCATCTTATGGGACAGGCACAACAGGATTTAGAAGAGGCCTGCCGACTACATACCCACACTGTCACTGGCTCTCAGGTCTTGCCTGATTCCTCTTGGAACAAGGGCTTTTCTGCAGAGATCTGAAGAGTTTGCTATAAGGAGGAAATGAGCTGTTACTTGTCACTGGAAACATGACACAGGAGTCAGACTGTGTGGCAGTCAGGATGCAGGGGCCAGTCATAGTCATGTGATAGTGTTTGGAGGACAAAGGGAGCAAATTTGATTTTTTAACAAAAGATCTGTTTGCTGCAACCCTGCTGGATAGGGCCACCTGTTCTCTGGGCAACCTGTTCCAGTGCCTCACTATACAGACAGCAAACAATTCCTTCATATCTAACCTAAACCTATTTTTTTCAGTCTGAAGCCATTCCCCCTTTTCATATCGCTGCTTGTCCTAGTAAAAAGTCCCTCTCTGGCTCTCTTGCAGCTCCTGTTAGGTACTAAAAAGCTGCTCTGAAGTTTCCCTTCTGTTCTTGAGGCTGAACAATGTCAGGTCTCTCAACATGTCCCCATAAGAAGGGGTGCTCCAGCCCCGTGATCATCTTTGTAGCCTTTCTCTGGACTTGCTCCAACTGGTCCATACTCTCCTGGGCAGGATAGAATACTCCAGGTGGGGGGTCTCACAATGTGCAGTCTCACCAGAGCAGAGTAGAGGGGAAGAATCACCTCCCCTGACCCGATGACCACACTTCTTTGGATGCAGCCCAAGATATGGCTGGCTTTCTGGGCAGCACCTTCAAATCATTATCCTCAGTGTCCGTTTTCCACCCAGCCTGTGGTTATGCTTGGAATTGCCTTGATCCAGGTGCAGTGCCTTGCACTTGGCCTTGTTGAACTTCACAAGGTTTGCACAGTCCCACAGGCTCTCAAGCCTGTCAAGGTCCCTTTGGATTGTTGGGATGATCCCATCCATCCAGCAGCTCAGTGTTGTCAGCAGCCTTGCTGAAGGTGCACTCAATCCCACTGTCCATGTCACCAGTGATGATGTTAAACAGCACTAATTCCAATACTAAACCACTAGGAATGCCACTTGTCACTGATCTCCATTTGGACATTGAACAATTGACACAGCTCCCTGAGCTGACCATCCAGCCAATTTCTTATCCCCTGGTATACCTATTTTGAAGTACCTACCAGGATATTGATTTATTATTTAAATTTAAATATTAAGGGGAACTGAGAACATTAGAGATACTTTTTAAAAAATATATTCATAGGACTAGTGAGATATATCTATGTGATTATTATTTTTGACAAGGTCTCATTTTAGGAATGGCATTCTCCAATTTCATACTCCCACTAAAAAGAAAACAACAAGCTGCTCCCCTTCACTCCCTCCAGTGGGAGACAAAAGGCAGAGATTATGTGTTGAGACAAGAACAACTTAATGGAAACTGCCACAGGATACGAAAATGAAAAGTAACAGCAGCAATACTAATATCAAAAGTGTACAAAGAGAGGGTGATTTGCATGCACACATGCTCACCAGGCCCAGAGCAATGAAACACAATGGCAGACAGAGCCTCCATACACCACACTTTTCCCCAACTGCAAGCCATACTCACTTCTGGGAAGCAAGAGTCCCTAATTTCTGCTTCCCAGCAATGACATGAGGTGCTATAGAATAACTACCTAGACATGCCCACACAGCTCCAGGCTTTGCCTCTTCAGAGCAACTGTGGGCAAATTAATTCTGGCTGAAACCGAGACAGACAACTACCAAAATAACTTGTTTTTATAGAACCACTTTTCAGATTTTGTAAGATTTAAAGTTTCTATCCATTGATCCCCTATAACCTTACAGGTTAGATTGTCTGTGATACATTACACAGGTCTGATCAATCCTTAGCTGGAGTTGCTGATCCACTCATAAGCTATCTTTGTTACTGATGTTTAGAAAAGACTTGTTTCTACTTGGAAGAAGTAGATATTCTCCATATGGTTAGACCACACACAGTGGTGCAGTCTTCATAAAGCCTTTCCACAAAATGATAAATAAAAATAATTAAAATAAATAGTCCTTCCTTTTGTTTGTGCTCTGTTTTTAATTTGTCTTTTCCTCTTTTTTGTCAATTAAAAAGTCATGCTTAATAAGCACAATTATTTTCCTTGCCTTTAATCATTGTGTCCCCTAGGTGCTGGTAAGGAAGCCCATGTGATTGGGAGAGTAGGACTGGAGTCCCTGAAGTTGCATTAAGAGAAACAATTACTAAATGTTGGTCTCTCATTTTTATTTCTCCAGATTATAAATTGCAGAGAGGAGTTTTGTTTACTTCTTTGTTTGAATAAAATTATTTGCTGCTCAGCAAATTGGAACATGCTTTTTTCAACCCACAAAGTATTTGGCATTCTTTTCCAAACTAGAATGTTTACTTTACTGTCCATAGTCTCTCATTCTTCTGCTGCCATCTCCTTCTGTTTCCCTGACCACCTTTGGTCTAGTCTCATGTTTTCCCCCATCGACTGCTGTAATTCGGTTTTTCCTTTTGCAGTCAGACTGAAGCAGGGTATTAATGCCTGTTCTGTCTCGTGTTGTTAATATTTTCCTTTTGACTCATACCTGTTTCAATATTTCCTTTTGCACTTCGCTTTTAAACAGGAATAGGCAGAAGAAGTAGTTCCCTGTATTCCCTCCTGACACATTATGATTCCCTGCTGCTAAGAATAGACGTTTGAAGAAAGCCCTGCTACCTTCCCAATAAATCATACACTTTTGGTCTGATGGAATGGCTCATGAGCATTCCAGCCAGCAACCAGGATGGAATAATATTCAGGGCAGATGAAATTTTGAGGGAATTTTGCTTCCAACTCAAACAGCCACTACCTCCAGAAACCCTCAAGAACACACAGCCAAAATTTTAGTTCTTACAACGCTTTCAAATTTGGATCAACATTTTACAGTAACAACAGCTACATGGTGACATCAGAATGGTTCCTACATTCCATTGAAAACTTGGATACAGTAGAGTTAATATAATTTCAATGGGTATGGCTTGGTATTACTAGGTAGTGTCAAGTTTGTTGTAATAAAATCAAACTCTTTAAAAAGAAACATGGAAAATTTAATATAAAATTTTAAAAAATTATAGGCCTTAGGAGAAGCCAGAGAAGAAAAGCACTCTCTAGTGGAGGATGCCAGGAAATCTTAGACACTTAGAACTTGCAGATGTTCTGAAATTTTTATTTGTGCTCTCTTACCTAAAGAAGAAATAGTGTTTTATTTCTGAATCATAACACTTTCAACTCTCAACAAACTATGTGCACTTGGATATCTAGGCTTGCTAGGAAATTGTCATATAGTCCTCATAATTCATAAAAACACTTCCAAACCTGTAGACAGAAACTTGAATAATGTTTTGCTATAAATAATTATTTTTTTAAATGTGCACAGTAGATTTTACTCTCTTTGATGTTTCTTTTATTGCTGTCTTTAAAAGTACATTTAACTGTAAACATTATTTAAATATTATACATATTTTATATGTATTATTGAAGTGAGATATTAATTTATTACAGGTTGCTGTTTTCCAGTTTATACTTATTAAAAAAGTAGGCAACGCTCCCCTTGCCCCTCCAAGCCTCAAAAATCCCAAATCAACAAACCACCACTCAAGAAACAGTATTTTTAACAAGAAAATATGTGACTTCATTAAAGATTTAGGAGTATGCTGCAAGTTCATAAACCCATATTGTTCAGCTTATACCAAGCAATTGATGTGAGCCTGGTCTTTCTTCCAGAATCACATTAAGCACCATAACTAGCATCTTCCTGATATTATTCATTTACCTATCTTCTGTCCCAGAGGGAAATTGTTTGAAAGAGATTTTAAAACAAATATTATGTCCGTTATTCTGTGAGCTTATCCTGGATAAGGGAAGGTTGAAGAAATATGCCTTAGTTTGGAATGAAAATAAATTAGCTTTTGCTCTAAAATACCTCTTAATCCCTGTGGAATTTCATTCCACGATTTTGACTGGCCATTGAAAAAGATTCTTTTTAGGTCACCTATGAACTTCAGAGGGTGGTCTGTGTGTAATGAGCTGTGTGAGTAGAAAGGTGAAGATCTGATTCTTATCAACCTAGAGATAGATAAAATTTATCCAGAGATTTAATCAGGCCAACTTGAGATGTCTTGGGGCTATCATGTGCCTTCTCCCTGAGCAATGGCATGTATAACTTCACTGGACATGACCAGATAAAAGAGTCCTACCAATTATCTAAACTTTCCGGCTAGAGAAATTACTTTGATCTTACAATTATGGTATGTCATGTGCCTAATAAAAAATTAATCAAATGATACCCTAAAGAAAAATAATTAATGAAAAAATTCTTCTACCCACTGAATCTCTGAACAGTGTTAGGCAGAATAATAACTATACAAGATGTTTATTTGTTATTTGCTGAGGACAACTGCTATGACTCCTATCCCTTAATGTTCCATCAACGTCAACTACATGCTGACAGACGACAGTTTCCTGTTCATGTTCTTGCCCTCCAGTTGAAGGTGCTGCACTTTCTGATGCACTGAAATCTTTTCTCTTGTTGCAAATATATTCTAGAAACATTCTGTGAAAAGCCAACAGGCAATCAAATGGGGCGAATAAAAAACTTTTTGATTTAACTGAATGTTAAACCTGAGAGAGATGACCAGCAGTTTGGTCTTGAGCTAGGATGAGAAAGACAATTTTGCACAAAATTGCATATTCAGTTAATAAGACTTTGACTGATTTCTCTTTATTTCCTATTTCAAGGAATGCTACTCTTGAAATAGAACATCAAAGTGAACCATCTGAGGCTAATGCTGCAAATAGGCAAATGCCCAGATTCCCTCATCTTATGTGAACCTGACTTTAACCTAAAGCTGACATCCATGGGTTTGATCAGTTGCCCAAGTTTTGATTCACTTACCTTTACACAAGTTTAGTTACTTCTGTGTTGAGAAGATTACATTTAGCATATAAATGGGACTGTGCAATTCACTTTAGTTACTGTATCATTTAGAGATGTACTACATGGTTATTAGTAACCAAGGGTAACTTGCCTTCCATGTTTAAATGCATATTAGTGTACACATAGGCATATATGTGGGTATTTTACCAGTATTTCATGAGAAAGGCATATCATATCAAATTACTCTGATAAAAAATAACTGACTATACAAATAAGTATATCTCAAGAGAGATATTCCTAGCCTTGACTAAAGGTTTTTTAAGGATAATCTGAAACTTCTTTTTATATCTTTCTCTAGCTGTGTTGTGATTTAAAGTACCTGATTTTATAAATCTTCATGCCCCTTGAAGAATATTGAAGGATGGTAACTTTACTACCTTATGGTGTGAATAGCATAAAAGAGAGAAGAACTTAAAATCTGAGGAAATGATGACATGGTACCTGGCCTGTTCCACATACTTGGTTCGAATGGACCTGGACAGAAACCCATGGCTAAATCCATTTGCAAGTACTCGTGTATTTGTCAGATACCCAGTACTGGTTAGGACTACACCAGCCCCTTACAGGTCTCATTTAGTACTCAGCTGCTCATGCTGCAGATTAAAGAGTTACCTGCTTTGTGTCTTTAACAGGCAGCTTTTATTCAGGTACCTCTGAATCCATTCGATTCTTTCCCAATAGCCACATCAAACAGGAGTGAATTGTTTTCATCTGAGCTGTAGTCAACAACTTTAGTAAAATTTAAGAAAAGTTATATAAAAATTATAGTATGGTCTTGCAAAATTCTGAATAATGGTCTTGAAGTTTCAGATCTACACACATAGACACAAAGTAGTATCTCAGAGGCTACAATTCTCTTCTCTTCTCTTCTCTTCTCTTCTCTTCTCTTCTCTTCTCTTCTCTTCCCTTCCCTGATATCAAAGTTTTTGTACTCACAGCTGAGTCAGTGTCAATTTTGCATGTCTATATTACAGATTACGCCAAAAATACACTGGAGGGTCTCAGACCACTTCAGAAGGCTGTAATCCTATATGGACAATACTCATTAGGGAATATGATACATTTGCATCAGTGCAATTATGTCTTTGCCCACTGGCAATCTCCCAGGACACATGCTATATTCCCTGACACATTTCCTGTAGCAGTTACCTTTCTGCACTGTGTAAAAAGAAGCCCTCTTCCCATCCTGGCAACATCTTTTAGCGTGAGACCCAATGGTACATGCCATGAGCTTTCCTCTGCTGAGACTGCTGTACCTTCACATGTGCACTCACCAAAATGTAGTTATTTTTCCTATTTGCATTGATTTCTCTAAAGAATGCTTTGATCTACGCATATAAACTCCTCTTCACCCCTCCTCCTCCAACCTGTTTTCATTTATTACAAAACAATGCTTCGGTTTTTTTTGCTGAAGCTTATCAAGGGACAAGAGATATGAGGATCCTTATTATTCATGTCAGACAAATGTGTGATTCTCTCTCCTTCAGATATATTCCCTTCTTGATAATCTGCGTATTGCTGCTTCTCAAACTAAAGATCAGCTTTGAATTTGGCTTTCATTGTTTTAGCTTCCTCTTAAAGCAATTTGTCAATGAAAGCTGGGTGCAAAATGATTCCCAGACAAGGAAGATGGTCTAGTTGATGTTGTAGGAGGTAAACAGCAAATAGTCTAACACTTAGACCAGTCTCTTAATTGTACCCAACATCAAGCATGACTTCTCAGAAGCATGTTCATTATGCCATATCAGAAGAGATGAAGGTACCATGGAAAAATATCAGAAAGAATTAGCCATATCCCACACCATTTCCCTCACTTAGAATTACTGGTAATATTCAGCATTCAGCTGAACATTTAATTCAGCTCTACACTTAATATACTTTGTTGAACTAAGTCACACCCTAACAATTTTCAATCTGTTAATATAGTGTTCCACATGTGGAAATAAATTTAAAAATCAGTGAAGCTGGAGAATTCAAACTGATGCAACATGTTTTAGCTTATTTTGTGTAACAACTTCCCACTCCATAGCAATGCTTCCATTTTGCATTGACAGGATTGTCTTTTAAAAAGGATGTATTCAGCAAATTATTTAGTCTAGTCTTAGCTTTCCATTGAATTCAGCTTATGCATGAGATGGTAGCTTAAATGTTTTCTTGGATGTGAGCTCAAAACATTTCCCCGGTGGAAAATAATTTCCTTAACAGGGTAGTGGTGAGTCATCTGGTCTTTGTGCCTTAGGGCTCTGCAGGTGAGGCGAGTAGATATTGCTACAGCACTCAATCATATGAAACCACAGCTGCCTCATCTGTAACCACATGGAGAGAAATCAATACCATTAGCTTCAGTGAAGTTATCCTGTTGACATATTTGACCCTAAATCCTTACTTAGAACACACATGGGTGAGGACTTGTGGAAAAAAATTACAAAACATCAGAGGACTGAAAGTAAATTTTTTTTAATCTCTCCCTAGGAGTTGGGTAAATTGTAATTGGTATTGTACAACTCACTGAGAGAAGTAAATATAGTCCTCTACTTGTTTTTGCTATATGTGTACCTCTAAGGCCTGGGCATGCAGGAACTGAAGTTGTAGGGGCACAAGTGGGGTGCACCATACAGACAAGATCAGAGGCTTTCACTTCTTTTAGCTTTCACTTCTACTAGTCAGGACTAATAGGATTAAACCAGAACAGGATGTGCTGTAATTTGTATATCCCCACAGCAAATTATCATCACAGTGGAGGAAACAGCAGAAATCTCATGGCTTAGCAGGACATCTGAGGCACAATACTTAACAAAAAGATGACTGAAATGACAGGGCTAAAATACCACTCCTTGTTAAAAAATCCCCTTGATCATATTAATTCCCCATTTCCAGCAGAGCTCAAGACGGAGTGCTGACTTCCAACCCAAGCCTTTTCTCACTTACGCTGCTGTCAAGGAGCGACCTGGCTGCCTCTACGTGAGAGAACAGCCGTGTGGGGGCTGGCAAAGGAAGCTCGTTTGCATATGTACAGTCACACATGCAGTTGCATCTAGATATCAGGGCCTGCGCACTCCCTCCGTATGGAGAAAATTTCTGCACAAAGGCTCATTTAAAGCCAGTTAGAGGCAACCGAGCTCTGATTCCCTTTGCTATTTTTCACTTAGGGCACATCACTTCAGCTGCAGACCTGACCATGCACGTTCGTTGCTTGCCATATCCATTAATAGGCTCCTGTGGATGGATCACTTGCTGGGTGACACATCTGCCATGGGCTCTCATGGTTGCTCTCCAATAATCTTTTGATCAATTAAACTCAACTTTAGAAAATTACCTTGTTACAGGGCTGCTTCACGTTTGGCCTCTTTGCATTGCTCTCTGATACCCATGTAATCAAATTCCCAAAGTGTCTCCTGAGTAGGTGTTGCATCAGCCTGGTCTGAACCACTGTCTGGAGCTCAGTGGTTATTGCTTTATTTCGGTATCGGCCGTGATTTTCATCAGGCAGTTTTTGCAAACTGCTTATTTTACAACACGTGTTTCACAACACAGTGAAAAGGATTACCTGAACCTCAAGCATAAACCCACACATCGTCCAAGTCCTCCCAGACATGCCCAAACTCCCGAGATCGCCTCCTCGGCGCTGCACGACTGGGGAGATGCAATCTCCGCCGTTCCGCTGCAGCAGGAGCCCCGAATGCTGCTCCAGCTGGAAGCCGAGAAGGAAATCACCCCCCGCCACCCATTCTCGCCTCCTCCCGGCGCATGCCGCTGGAACCGGAGCTCTCTTTTCGCCTCTCCTACTGGCCCTGCGGCTCCCCGCGGCT
>VZTB01003746.1:174968-215840 GCA_013397245.1 Thryothorus ludovicianus
CCGATCTTTTATTTATTTTTAGATACTGGTGAGGAGGCGTCGCTACTTGTATGTGCTCGTGGCAGCAGTGTTTTCAGAAAGGGAAATTTCAGCTGCGACAGCAGCAGGCATTTCGGCTGTTAGCGGTGCTAATAAATCCTGTCTCTGCTATGCTGGCAAAACGTGTGCCTCATTCAGAAATGCAGTGAGCTAGGAGTGCCCTAGTATGTACATGAAGTTCCACTGCCAGTTTCGTTCCAGTAGTCAGAGCTTATATTTCTGGCATAAATCTCAGGCTTCCTTTAAGCCGTGAAAAACTGCTCATCGTTCAGAGCCTTCGTTTATCCTGTGCAGGCTTCAGCATATATTATCTGAGGAAGGAAATAAAATTTGGGGTGACTGTATAATTGAATTAAGTTCTCAATTACTAAAGTTGAAGAGTTTCTTTGTTTTGTCATTTATGACAAGCTTAACCACTTCTGAAGTAATAAACGGCTTGCAAGTTCCATGAAGTTTAATTAGGAACTGCAATTAAATGCACAGGTGCTGATTCTTTTGATTCTGGGAATGTTGTTTTTAGGAGGCAACAAATTTGCATTGTCTTACTGCAGAATCATTAAAAGGAGCAATTGAACTTCATGTCTCTTAATATAGAAGAACTGTATGAACATCCCAAAGATCTATTATGAAAATAATTGCTTTTTTTNGGAGAAATAACTTTGTCTCAGTTATTGGTGTTTTATTGCCCTGTAATATTAGGCTACACTTCATAAAATTTATGGAGCCTTTTTCCTGTAAATTTGTAGTTGAGATGCTCATGCTGTTTTGCCTTATATTCATATATGCAAGAGATTATTGACTGAAAGATGGGAGCATTTCGTGATCTGTTTTAATAAAAGCCTTAAGCTGCTTTTAGATTGTTCTTTTACAACATGTATTAAATTGACCATCTGTACAAAATTAGAGTACAGCCTCTATTTGACATAACATACCATCTAATCTCTGTATATCCTCTATTAACAGTGGAATTTACATTAGTTTTGTTGTGCTTCATTTTTCTATCCTGCTAATGGAAACTGGGTATATATTCTGCCAGTAAACTGTTCACTTTCCTTACTAAGTTCTGCTTGGTTCATTAAGTTACTGGGAATGCTTGCAAAAAGATCTTGGTCTTCATTATACAAATGTCTCTAATTATAAGAAAAAGAGAGGGAGGTAGATATTAATATGGTGCTACTTTTTTGCCTGAGTAATCATGGAAAATAACTATTTCAGAGAAGACAGTGGGGAGGATGTACAGGAGCTGAATTCAACCTTTGCACAGTTGGGCAGGGTTTGCACTGAGCACAGTGCTGTGCTTCCTTCTGAGGCAGGGCTGCATACAACTTGCTCTTGTTGGAAGTCATTGAAGATGTCACAACAATGAAATAACAAAGGAAGCTTAACATACTTAGATATCTCTGTTTCATCTGATACAAGCAGAAAATTTGGTCTTACACAGGCTACCACTATGGGCATCTTTTATGTGTAGTCTAGATTTTTGAATTATTTACGGTAATTTTGAAGCTTTGGTTCATGTGAGATCACAAGACGCATTCTACTTGCTAGGTCACAGATTATATCCCAAATGTCAATTTTTGTGTAACGTGTTGGAAACTGCTTGGCTTTTTGTTCTGAGGCTGAATTTCTATGAGACATGTTTCCAGAGATTGCTGAAGACACTGTCAGTATATATTAGGAAAATCTCCCTTGATAATAGTTGGTGGTAATAGGTTTTAGAGAAAACATAAGTCTGCATTTACTTCAGCTAATGCTACAGCAAAAAGAGTTAATGTGTTTAAGTAATGCTCGTATAGCAAATCTGGTTTCCTATGGAACTACAATTCTACTACTGTTGTAATATTTTTTTTTACAAAAAAAAAGGAAATGTTATCAAAACTGTGATCGGGGATTTTCACATGTTCAGTAAGGTACCATTTTACTGAGTTGACTTAGATACGGATGCCGATATAGCATCACTGTCATGTTATCAGAAAATTAAATATGATTGTGCTGTTGGTATATGCATATATTGCTGCCTAAAATGAGACATGTATGTGTGCATCTCTGAAAACAGAATTAGACCCTTCTGCTGAGTGCAGCAGGTGAAGTAATCAACCTATATAGAGCTTGCTGTTGCAGGAAGACCTAAATTTGTAGCGAGTGATTACAGGTCAGCATGAACCTTCCACTTGCATTATGCATTGCATGAGAGAGTGCATGACAGCATAGGTTATACTCTCTTTTAGTATGTATGATCTAATACACATGTTCTTGCAATAAAAACCTAGTGTCTCCCAATGTGACTAGGAAGCATTGTCTCCTTGTAAAAGAGTCGCAGGTAGTAGGAAAAACACAAAGTGATGAATTAGACTAACCTGTGATTAGAGAGCCATTTGAGTCATGCACATTTACTCAATTAATTACCTCTTTCACCTTGTTTTCTTTTTTAGCAAATTTTGTTAATAAAATTAAAATATATGATGAATGAAGTATCCAGTTACTGGAAATATGTGGAGAAAAAGAATAAGTTTGTGATTCTATGAAATAGACTAGGAAAACCAACCTGACTAGAAAAAACTTACACAGTTATCAGTCACGGTATCAATGCATCACTTGCCTTGTGTTAAAAACCTCTCCTTAAGAAAGCATTTTTGCAGAATTTGCTTTTAGGATAAACAAATCCTTGTCCTGCAAAAGCAAAAAATAAACAACTGGTTATTTGATCAGGTCATCTAAGTCATGGTTTCATGAGAAAAGCTTTGCACTATCTTGCTAAGAGCTTCCATTACCTCATTTTATTATTCTCTCCGTCAGTGAAGACATGCATTGCCAGCCTTAAGTCAATATGAACCAATAGTTTCCTGCTAGCCTTTTCAGAGAGGAAATGTGTAGATCCTTGTCTCAACCTCTTGATGGATCCATTCTTCCAGCCCCTCAGTGGAATCATATAAACTTCAGTGGTATTATATCTTTTTTTGGGCAATGCTGTAGTAACAGGAGGATTGTTTATATCAAAATAGAAGTTTCTTTGGCCACAAACTGACACTCCTTTGGACAGAATTTGCTAGGTAGAAATGTATGTTATAAATATGCTAGACTGGTTCTCACACAGCTCACAGGGTGTCCTTACTAAGTTCTGCTGAGTTCAGCTTTCCTTGTCAAACATGCACTGTGTGATATTCTCATGGTTGGAAATTAATCGAGTGCACTGCAGTTTGTACTTAGATGTTGGGCATGCCTATTTTCTATAAAATGTGCGAGCTCCATCACAAAAGAGAATCTGGAGACTGTACTTTTAGGGTGGAGGTGAGAGCTGCACAAAATGCATTTGCCATCAGATCCATTTCAGTAACCTCATATTAATGAATGAATAATTCTAGGTTCTAAATACATTTAGAGGGAAAGTGAAGGAGCTATTGATTTAAAAAATGAATAAGGTTGCTGCTTCATTTCACTAACATAATCTAAATGAAGCTGGTTCTTATAATTGCTTTCTTTAAAAACACACTGCTGGCCATGAGTGGGTGTTTTTACGAGAAGAGACTTTTCTATCTTTTTTTAGTAGGACTCATGGATAATCAGAGGGTAGTCATCTGTCTCTTCAAAGGTTCTGTCGGGGAAAACCAGTTTTATAATTCAGTATCTGACTTCGTATTTTTGAGGAAATATTTAGTTGGAAAAGAGACTCATCATATTTTTGCATGTGGAAATTCTTGCTAGACATCATCTTCCATGAGAGATTTATGTTCAGTACATCCATTAGGAAATTATTGAGGTTTATGGTCTTGAAATCTCTGAGTAATTCCATTTGTTGTATTATAAAGGAGACTGAAGCATCTTAGTGAAGGCTGGTTCCAGCTTCTCTGGGGAGCAAAGTAGGAGAGATGCAGAAAGTCCATGAATTGGGCTCTTGGGGGGCTATGTCTCTCTAGAAGGAGGCTAATGACATGACTGTGTGCCTCTATTTGGTAGGGCCCCTGCTCCACAGGGGTGTTACAAGGATTGCTGTGGGAAATTAGATGGAAGTGTAGGGCTCTTACTCCATGCTGTAGGATTTTCAGCATGTCTTCGAAATAAATACTTGGAGAAGTTAATAAGATCTGCTCAGAAATCCCTCAGTGAGATTTTTTAGAACAATAGTGGTATAAAAGAAAGCCAAAACCTTAAGACTGGAGTTGACTTTCCTTCATACCAGCTGTAGATTTTCATGGAGATGCAATATATTTCCTTGAAATACTGTGTATTTACATCCATCCTATGCAGAGCAGAATTTATCTGCAACCTTCATTGGAAAAATGACAGTAATCACAAAATTAGAAAATCAGTGCATCAGTTTCTTGCACCTTCTGGGGAAAAAAAAATCTGAGTCTATATGGTACATTAGTGCCAAGGCATAAGTATGGCAGAATACTTAAGTGCCTTTGGGACCACTAGCTTTTCTCTTAATTCACATGAGTAGACCTAGTGAAATCAATGGTCTCTGGTATCTAGTTTCAGTATTGATGCATCAGGGCCATGAAATGAGATGCAAAGTGCTTTTTTGAAAAAGAGACCACTCACATGCTTAATCCAGATTCACTGTAGCTGTGGATATTTTTGGCCAGGGCAATTTTTTTCCTACGGAAAAGAACAAATTTAGCAAAAATGAATTTGCAGTTGTTTCTATTTTCAGCAGATTGCTTATTATGAAAGAAAAAAATCCTTGCAATCATCTCTTCCCTCTCTCCCTCCATCCCTCTCTTGTGTGTACTCCCACCCTCACCACACATGCATATGTGCATGTGCTTCCTTGCTCTCACAGATACAAACACAGGCATAAAGAATCATTTATATACCTGCTCACGTACATACATACATACATACATACATACATTTTGTCTGAAATTTTTGGTGAAAAGTTCTGAACATTGTGTTTAGGGGCAAATCAAAATATTTTTCTGAATTTTTACAATTGTCCTGTCCTGGTCTTGCTTATCTCTGGTGTAGTTTATTTGCTCAGAATTTTGATGTATCATGGGTACTGTTCCTCTGCTGAAAAAGGCCTGGCCTTTGGTTACTGGACCTAGCTAGGAAAGCACAGAGTCCTTCCTATGGAGGAATGTGACCTAGTAGTCCTGTAATGGATGCTGCCTTTGCTAGCACAAAGCTGTAAGTATTGTCCTGATTTTGTCCCTCATGATTGGGATTTGACATATTTACAATTGAATCTGACTTTTGCTCATACTCTTGCTGGTGATTTTTTGACTGATCTCAAGCACACTCATTTGGGACACCTGCTCTGTCCAAATTTTCCTTGACCTGTCTGTTTTGCTTGGCTTAGTTCTGACAGCAGTTTTTCTACTTAAACAAGTATTTATATCTGTTTTAATCTATTTTTTGTGTGTGTGTGCTACAACTACAGTCTACACAGGAGCAGTAACAAAGGCTTGGTGGAACAGAAGAGGCTTGAAAAGTGGAGGCACAGGATGTTTCATTAGAGGAGTGCAGGTGTGATATGATAAAAGATGGGGCACAGTCTTGGCACTGAAGACTCCATGCTATAAAAAGCTCCGTAAAAGGTAAAAATGCAGACCTGGAGCTTGAGAAAACTGTTTTTAGGCATTAATGAAGAGAACAAAGAGATAGTATCTAACATACATATGAAACACTGTTTATAGTAAGTTTAAATATAACCTGGAGCTGTAGAACAACTGAAGAAAGAGTAAATAATTGCATGTTATAAAACACAGGTATATGTAGCCTCCTAAGAGGAAGGAGAAGAGAGAAGAAAGAAAAATCCATCAGCATGGACACGATATCCCTCCTGGTAAAGGACTTGAGGTGCTGACAACTCCTCACCCATCACTAACACCAGTAGGAAACAATTGACCTGAGGACCCAGAGAAGCGTGGAGTTAGAGTAACACCAGGGAAAGGGATAGATAATTTGATTGTGCTATTTCCACAATTGTGACTTTTTCTGTATTCCTTGTTTTTCTATAAAAGTTAGATTTAGACTAACAATGCTTCTTGAATTAGTTTGTTAAGTTAGTAACAAAACTGTAATAACAAAAGTCTGTTAAGATTTTTCACTATACTAACAATAAACTCTTGGCTTCGCTTACATGTATAAGGTGTGTTTCATCTTTGTTTATAAACAAGACTGAAAGAAACAGAGTAATTCATCTGCCTGAAGGAGGCTGTGCAAAGCTATATAGCAGCATGCCTGACTGTTAGGTCTAGTAGACTGCTTTGAGTAAAGAATAGCTTCATTTGTATTGCTCTAACAGGTAAAGACAAAGCAATGGCTAAAGACAAAGCAGTGGTGTGAAGGCTTGTGTTTGGCCATTAGTCTCTGAATGATGGGAACAGTCATAGCCTGCAAGTCCCTCTGTTATTTATGTGAAGTAGTTTCCTAGATGAATTCTTTTGTCAATTCAAAACTTCATGAATTGCCAAAGCAGCAAGTGAATTTGTAATTTTTTTCAAGTTTCCCTCACAAAAGCACTTTTGAAGGTATGTTTTGTTGTCCAGCTAATGTTCAAGTCATATTTTAGCCACTATTTTAACTGCATGTTATTGGCAATAATTTTTGGTGCACCATGCTAAAGCATGGTGCACCAAACAGCAATTTATGTTTGACTAAAAGTGCAAAACTTTATAAAATGAAATTGAGATTTGATTGATGTACTACTTTGTTGACAGTCAGCATAGTTAGACAGTACCAATGCAAGGCATATTGCCTTCAAACAGCTTTTGTTTTCATTTTTGCTTTCAACATAATTTAAAACCCCTATATTTTCCACTAGATATGTTGACTCCTTTTAATGTGTTTATTGGTTTGTTTGGGTTTTTTCTTAGTTTTTTCTTTTCCCTTGGTAAGGTAGATGAAATAGGGAAAAAAAAATAGATTTTTGAAGGCAAAGTCAAAGGAAGGTCCTGTTGCATGCACCAGAAGAGACAACTTTTATAGCCCAGAACAGACAGAAGTCTTCTAAACCTACAGCAGTGTTTGTGCTATGTCTAGAATTACCAACAATTACATTTCCCTTGGTATCATTGCCATTGTGACTTCTGAGAGTTAGAACCACGCTCATAAATGGCCAGCATGATAATAAGCATTTTGACATTTAAGCATTTTTTACCCTGTTCTGTGGGCCAGCTCCTCCTTGGCTGTTGTACAGACAAGAGAGAGCTGCAAACTGCTCTGAATGGGAGTCCGTTTCTATCACAGTGTTCTAAAACAAGGCAGGGAATGAATCTCCAGCTGTGGGAACTTTGCTGTTGTTATTGGAGAGCATTGATCATTGGTCTGCATAGGTACGTTGACCTGCATCTCACAGTGACTAGGGTAGCTGCTCAAAAGGTAATAAACCATGGTGCAAGAGATGATAAAGCCAAGCCTGTTCAGTCTGGGGCTGATTTATAGGTTTGAAGGAAATTTGAATGGGACAAAGAGCTTCTTTCCGAGTGGTGAGCCAAATAGAAAGGAAAAAAGCTTGGGGAGCTCAGGATACAAAATTTAATTACCAAAATTTGGTAAGTATTTTTGTTACTGAAAATGAGAAATTACTTGACAACAGTATTAAGTACTCTAACTCAAATTGCATTTAGGTTAAATTTATCTTTGAAAGCAATCCATCAAGTTTCAGCATGTTGTTCCCTTATGAAATGAGACTACATTTTATGCTTTTTCCCCTTCAATTTCTAGCTTTTAGCCTAAAAACCTCAAGCTGTGTAATATACTGAGTTATTTTTAACTATAAAAAGACTTCAGTGTTATTACAGTGCTAGAGTATTGAGTGTGGGTATTAAGTAGTATTGTGTGTTTGAAATATATGCACTAGGTGTCTATATTCATCTGTGAATTTTACTTTCTAGTCAGATGCAGCACAGCACTTTTATCAGTGGATATGGAGTGGCTGCACTGCTTGCAAGCAGCTAATATACAGATATATCTCATTATAGAAAAATGTGACTGTTCAGGAGCATAACTTATTACCAAATTTGTTCAGATTAAGATAAATAACAAGACTTAAGAGATTACCTCAAGTTCTTTTTCCAGACACACGTCATTACTTTAGACACCATTATCCAGGCCCTATCAGGTTGATGTTATGTCCCAATGGGACTTTTCCAGTCAAATAAATTTCTGGTTTCTGGCTGTAGAGGATATTAAGGGGGAGACACCCAGCTTGAGTGGCTTTTGTGTTGTTGTATCATGGTAAAATTATTTAAAGGAATCGGAGGTCTGAGACTCTGCTGTGGGAAAGCTGGGGCTGAGCTGGCAAGGAAAACTTGTCTGAATGAGAGTGGGGTGAGTAGGGAGTCATGTCATCATTTCCTTAACAAGGATGCAAGATAAAAATATCTGTAAAGCTCTGATATTTTTGTGTTTTAAGAAGATAAAAACCATGCTGCTGTGTTACTGGCTGATTAATGGATCTTTATCTTGAAGTTTTTATCTGTCTGTTTTAGTGAAAGTATTTAGGAATTGGGAGTCTAACAATTTTCTGGCAGGTTGCTTTGAAATAAAATGGCAATTGTCTGAAACCATTCAGAGATTCCAAACAGTCTACAGAAATCTTAGGTTTTCCTCTATCAAGCAGAGGCCAACTGGAACAGTCAAAAGTTTCCAAAACATCCAGCACATCAAATTTTCTATTTATTATAGGCTTTCCTTTCCGCATATATAATGCAATTCTGTAGTGTGAGACAGGCTCAGAAGCATGTGCTATTTAGCATTCTTGTGATTTACCCATCTGTTTTCATGAGGAACTTTTGCTTCCCATATACTGGGATGATGTGTAGATTTGATATGGAATTCTGGTGTCCCATTCTCCATCAATCTTCTGTAGATTCGATCTTTTTTCTCTTTTTAGTATATGACAGAAATAGTTTTATCTTGTGTGTTTATGCAGGCTACTAAGAATATCAAGAACACATATTAAGAACCATTAAGCAGAACATCTGGATTCTGCAGAACAGGGAATTTCATAGGGATTTGTCCAATTTTCCTTTTAGGAGGATGGCAAATGGTGGCAATGATAGAAATACTGAAACTAGTAGAAGTAGTGAAGATATTCAGAAAGTATGCATTCTGCATCACCCTGGAGCTTCTTGTTGCACTTTAATAGATGTAGTGTTATACTTGGTAGAGGTTCTAGAAGCACAGTTCCAGGGATTGGAAATGCAACTAAATCTGATAATATCTGGAAGGAGAATACTGTTTTACAGGAGCAGCTAAATTAAATAAGGGGCTTAGAGTAGATGAACATGGAAGCAATATCAAGACAGGCTTTCTTCTTAAAAAAAAATCTAAGGGAAAGCAGCAGCATTGAGGAGCTGCAAGGAAGGAAAAATAAAGAACAGAGAGAGAAATAGGAATATTCATCAGGAGCTGAAATCTGGTAGAGTGGTGACCAGTCACTACATCATACAGAAAAACTGGAGGGTGGAATGAACAGTGCAGCCTCTGTTATAAAAGGGACTTGGAATGGTTATTACAGGAGATGATCTGCATGAAGAAAGGACTGGTTGTTTTCTGGGAGCAAAAGTACATCCAAACCTGCTGCTCAGAGAAGTTCTGATGTGGGTTTGAAATTAACCATTGATTATTGTTCACTTTGGAACAAGTAAAATTTCTCTTGACATGAAGATAGCTACATTTAGCTGAAAAATAGGGGAAGACTCAGCATTTTTTTTAATAGAAGAAATAGCGTGGAATCACAATCTAACATCTAGTCTGTTCTCAGTGCTGAGGCAGAATAGACTATAAATTCTTTGCAAATATACTTGAGGGGAGACAATTTTAGGAGAAGGAATAAAATTATTATAGTTAATGGATAATAGCAGCACTGGGTGAATATTTCAAGTGAGTCATAAATAACTCTACATCCTGAAGTAGAGTTCAAATGGGGTAGTGTAAAGAGACTATCATAACATAATTTTGGATGAAGTCTGCTAAGCTTTTGGAAGAGAAACTTGTAGGAATTATATTTTTTGAGCCTTGTCCTAAACTATATTTACTGAATTTTTGTGTATGTTGGGATATCTGAAGCTTAAAAGGCACCAAAATCAGTTCTTCATAGCTTCTGACAGTTTTACCCTGGTGGCCACAGACAAGCATATTCTTTTTTTGTAGAAGTACAGACTTTGATATAGGAGTCCAAATCTTCTCTCCCTTTAGGCCTGGAGAGTGGAAATATTTAAAGGTGTTATGTAGCAAAAGTGCTGGTATTTCTAACTGCTTAATTCTCCAAGTGTTGGTGCCTAATTGCTTGTGTTTGGACCTGAAGTCTGGAGGGACAAGAAAGAATATATTGTCTCTTCATCAGATAGAGAGGGGGTTTAAGTTCTCCTGTAGGATCAAGGGTGGCCCATTTGTGAGGGTCACCTGAGGCAACCAAGGCAGTCTGGGAGCCAAAGCCTGGTAGTGGTTAGGGCCTTATGCACAGTTTTGTAAGTTTAGTGAAGTTTTTCACATGAGGCACTCTGGATGCTTGTAACCTACTTAAGATACTGGGGCTATGTGGACTGCTCAGGTAACCAAATTCAGTGTAGTAATTTTCATGGAACCTATTTGAACATCTGAGGGCTTAGCTGATGAAAAAAGTTTTGTGTGAGTAGAAAGTGTAATGTTATGTCATTAGACTTTTAATTTCTCATTACTACAAGTAATTAAACAATGTATTTTGTTGACCGTCTTGAAAATCTGATACAATGGACCTTGTATGGCTGCAGGGACTGCTGCTACTAATGTGATATTTAGAATTCTAATGGAAGCAAGTCTGGGATTTTAGAATGGTGGTTCTGCTGTTAAAAAGTATTAAAATTCAAGGGCAAGTGAGCTTTTTGGGTAGTTCCTTTAACTATTTTTTAAATCAAAAATATTCAGGGAAGAATTAGTACCAGGCCTGATAGTTAGTTATAATTTTTTTCTACTTCATTCAGTGAAAGTAATGAAATAAGAGGGAAAGTTGGAATATTGAAGTGGGTAGAAAATGCAATACAAAGAATTCAAGAATCACTGTTTGATTCCCTCAGAAACAAAGGAGCAGGAATGAAGGGAGAAAGAAGACATACCAAATGTGGTGGTGATTACATTCCTTTGTCTTATCTGTGATCAGTTTTGAAGTGCTGGTTTTCTGTGAAGGAGACATGAAAATAAATCCAGCAAGGAGTTGACTGTGAAAAGTAGGTGAAGATGAGAAATGCTGATGCTTCCTCATTTTTATTTTGCCACTGACACAACTCTCTAAATTGCTAGTTAAGACCAGCCCTCAGGATTTTATCAATGATGCCAATACTCACAAAGCTAAATGAGAACCCAGCAAATTTTGAAATTTGGCTGTCTTTAAGACTATACCCTGCAGTTTCTGTTTTTTTTTCCTCCTGCTTTCAGATATCTTCCCAATCAAAACCTGACAAGAACTGAAAATGTTACCTCAGTGGTCATCTAGGAGATTGTGTTTGTTTCAACCATTTGAAAAAGTAGTCTTAGATTTAGCATTTTACTTTGTAATAGAGGATCTGTGTTCTGTTTTCTTACTATTGATTTTCTGTTCATGTATGTTATGAATTGCTTCACTGCCTACTGACAGGGACCCACTTATTCCAGAGAATGCATTTCTCAATGATGCAAAGCAATACTATAGCACAGATAAGGTATTGTCCTTGATTTCCCTAACTGAAATTTCATGAGGAAATTAGGTCAACAGAATGTAATTACCTACACTGAAACCTCCTAAGGGCACTGGTTAGAGCTGTGCAAATGACTGATTATTTTGATTTGCTTACAGGAGCAAAAAAAAAAAAAAATCAGAGGAAAAATTCAATTTGAATAGAACAAAATGATTTCTTGTTCACCCTGAATTGAAATGTCTTTGGTGCTAAGGTGCTCTTCATCACACATTATGAGAATTAAAATAACATTGATTTTACATTTTTTAACAAAAAATCAACTCTCAAATTTAACACTGCCATTAACTCCAGCAGCATCTGAAGAGTAAATTCCAGAATGATCAGAGTGAGCTCTCTGGGTTCACTTCTCCCAGAACACAAAGTCCCTTTTCTACCACGCTGGGTTTCTTTGAGTGTTTTTTTTGAAGGTGACTAATGCAGCTTCAGTTACTTTTTATCTGTGAGGCAGCTGATCCTTGCCTATTTTTCTGGTCAGATACACTGCCTTCCAGACTGGGAGCTGAACTGTAGCTATTCTGTTTAGCATAAAGACACTGAAGATTCACTATTTTTCATTCATTTAAAAAAAAAAAAACAAAAAAAAAACCAAATAAAAATTTAGTCTTAGTTCCTCTTATAAACATATCATCAGGAGGTATTTTTTCTTTCAAAAGAGAACTTTTTTTTACTAATACATACTTAGTTAAACCCTTGTAATTACAGAATCACAGACTGGGCACAGTTGGAAGGGGTACAGTTGGTGGGATCATATGGTCCATCCTCCCTGCTCAGTCAGGGTCATCTGAGACCACTTTGCACAGGATTTCATCCAGACCATTCTTGTGTATCTCCAGTGAGGGAGGCTCCGCAACCTCTCTGAACAATCTGTTCCACTGCTCAGTCACTCACACAGTAAAGAAGTTCTTCCTCATATTCCAGGTGGAATTTCCTGTGCTTCAGTTTCTGCCCATTGCCTCTTGTCCTGTTGCTGGGCACCGCTGAGAAGAGCCTGGAAACCTCCTTGTGACACCCTCCCTTTAGATAACTGACAGACATGGATGAGGTCTTCTCTCAGCCACCTCCTTTTGAGGCTGAAGAAGCCCATCTCTCTCTAACTCCTCTTTAACCATGCTCAAGTCCCCTGTCTCCAGCTCCTTAATCTAAGAGAGTTCTTTGTGCCCAGCACCAAGGCATGGCCAAACCCACACAGCTGTATCTCCTGCAGAGAGCCAGATGCCCCATTGGCTGCCCAGGCCATCCTTGAGTGAAGGCTGGGTCATAGCAAGAGTTGGCATAAGGGGCTAAAAGGTCTCCTGATACAAGCAGCTGAACAAGGAATGCAGAATTAGGATTATGGACGGGTCTGAATTTTCTCACATGTTTAAATCTGATTTTTTGATCAGGTTCTTGACCTTTTCCCCTAAGGGCCCCTTTATAACAGATGATCACTGCTATTCTCATCTTTGATATTACTGGGTGATAAGATACATCAGTAAGTTGATTGCATATATTTTCTAATTGAAGTAAATAATGTTCTGTTATCAATGCAGAAGTTGAACTTGGCTCAGCATGTGTTCTGCTTTTGTATGTAATTTTTTAAATAAAAATTTTAAAGCCCTGTGAAAATGAGCTTAAGAATTCTCACATACTTACTAGACTCTGAAGTGCCCTTAATCTATTGCTATTTAAAACACTTTGTAAGATTTTAAATGAATTCTTTTATTCCAAAAATATTTTCCTACATTTTCAGAACCCAAAGATCTCATTGAATTTCCAGTGCCATCTACAGAATAGCCAAGAGAGACATTCTAAACTTAGTCTTCTCTTTCTACAGGCTGCTTTTCTGGAGACAGTGATCACTTTTTGGCTATTCATCACCGAAAGAGTGGAAAACCTGTGTTTATTTATCACCATGTGGAGAGTGTGGAGAAAACTCTGGATACAGACAGCTATAAGGATTCCAAACAAAATTTCCATTCTTCTTCCCACACCAAAATGAGCAAGTTGCACCCTGCAATAATTGTTAAATCAGCCTTCCCCAGGTCTGTTTATGACCCATCCCTCAATCTCTTAGCAATGACTGGTCAAGATTTGGAAGTGGAGAATCTTCCCATTCCTACAACAAGTGTGATTATTGTGGTAAGTGACTTTTTCTGGTTCTGGAGGGGGTTTTTTGTGAATAAATATGTCTGTAGATAAATAAAGATGGATTGTAATTTTGGGTAGCCTAACTGATCACCTAAATCTAAATAATGACCATTTATCTTGAATTTCTTCACTTTGGTGGAATTTGAATTCATATAATCACACTCTGATTAACAAAGAATCTGGTGAACCAGTGCAGAATATAGCCTCTCTGTAGGTAAAGACCTTACCTTTGCCTCAAATGCTGTTGATCCTCTTGTCTTCACTGATGGTTACACAGTTTTTATTGGCTGGGCTTTAAATTTATTCTGCATAGGCCACAGAAAAATGTGCTTCAGGGAACTAGTCTACAGAGGCAGTGAGATTTTAAAAGGGTGACATAAAGTTTTCATTCACTTCTGTTTCTCTGATAAATCCACCATTATTCTTACTTAGCTGTATGGATAAAAAAAAATCCTGCTTCTTGCAAAAAATAAGAACTTTGTTTTTGTTGGTGTATGCAGTTCTTCTGGGACTTATGGACTGGGGACCCTCCGCTGTTGGTTAATTCTGTGTGTGACCTTTCCCATTCTGAAGAAGGGGATGGCAGTGCTCCCTCCTGCAGTGAAGGGCATGTCAGTTTAACCATATACTGATGCTGCCCTGCTGCATCCTCATCCTTTGTGCCAGTGGAGCAGCCTGCTGTCAGGGGGGCTGTCCTTGGTGGGGTGCACAGTACAGTCTTTGTGTTCTGCACGGACACTGCTTTTCTCACCCCCGTGCACAGACGGCTCTCCTTGATTCTTGGACGGAAGAAGAGCCACTTATAATGGCTGGTGTACTCATTAGAGTGAACTAATAAAGATTAAAGGGAAATCTGTAAATTACTTGTTTCAGAAGAAGATGGGAGGGAGATTAAAGGAGAATGGCCTTTACAGACAAGGAAAAAGGAGCATATAACACTAGAGCATGTTAGCACATCAAGTGTTTCAGAATCCCATATGAGTTCCCTGTACAGTACTCTAAAGATCTGCCCTCATGAATGCACTGAATGAAATAGAGGAGTGACAATGAAAAAAGTAATCAGGGTAAAAAAAAAAGAAGGTAGTAATTTTGTTTGTCCATTATTAAAGTTTTACTGTCAGGAAACTAGGCTCAAAAAGCTGTGCTCTGGGCTTGTTGCATCCCATATGAACAAGACCTCCTCATCAGAGTTTGGATGGCTGGCATTGTCAGTGCACTAGATTCAGCTGTGTGCAAGTGTCCCTATCAGAGCAAAATAAGGTACTGCCAGCCTGGCTTTGCTGGAGACAGGCCAACTGCAGACAGAGTCCCAGTGCTGAATGGTATTGATCAAGGGAAGGAGATGATAGGCAAGCTGGATATATCTGTGCCTCAAAACCAGCAGGGCCAACTCCACAGTGAAGGTACCTGCTGTCTTTCCAGTGCAAGCATTGTTTCACTTCAGTTTGAGGTGAAACCTTACTATAGGTGCAAGGAACTCAGAATAGGCATGGCCCTGCTTTCTTTTTTTTTTCATTAAATGACACTGTTACCTATGAACTGTTAGTTTAGGAGTGTTTTACACAGTTTTGGAGACCCATGGTCCTCAACTAGTAAGGGAAGAATCCTGAAAAATATTCCGGGGCTACCCTGATTTTAGCTGACTGGCTTTGTGCCTGCATTAAAAGCTAAATGATGCAGATTTTCAACTAGCAGATAAATTCATTGTAAAAAAAGGTCCATTAGATCTATATTAAATTCTCATTAAGTGACTTTGGTCTGAGGCTTTGCTGCTGCATTTCTAGGATGGAGCTGCTGCTCTGAAGCCTTCTGGTCTGGCTGAGAACCATATGTGCTTTAATGGGAGGTATAACAGCATAAGCTAATCATGACATGAAAGCTGTTGATTGCTTAGGTTCTTCAGCTGTCCCTAGATATGCTGAAGGACAGTCGTTTTGGTTTGTTTCTAATGTCATCCTTTCAGAAAAAGCTTTTGGGGAAGCATATGTTTGAAGCCGAAGTGCTGTGAGTCAGACAGTGCATTGGACTAATCCCACCATCAGAACTTTTGAAGATGCCTTCTTTAAGAGTCAGCTGTCCCACAGCAGGGTGATTGCCATTATCTGAGCACAGCCCTGCTCCTTCCAGGTTTCTGTATTTCAACATTCTGTTTCTCACCCTTGAATGTCACCTGAAGTAGATTGTAGTGTTAATGTAATTACCAAAGGAATCTGGTTTGTTTTGAATTGTGTGTGTATTGTTCCCTCTTAGTTTTGAATTAGCTCTTAATGCCTGTTACTGCTTTCTGGTTTTTAATATGTAGGGCAAGCATCAATGTTTGTTGCTTTGCCCTGGCTGACCCTTTTTGCTCGAGCCTTTAGCAATGTTGTTGGTTGCTCAACTTGAAAGTGCAGTGGCTACTCTTAGTGCTTGCTGTAATCCAGTTACATGACTGGTGCACACTGTGATTTAGTATGAAAGCCAGCACATTTTTCTTTTTCTTTTTTTTTAAATAAATCAGTGTTATGTTGGCTCTGCAGAGAAGAGGAAACTGAATTCAAGCTAATTTCAGTGACTCAAGGTCCATTTTCTTCATAATCAAGGTGGAAAGGTAGGGTGAAATGGATGCCTAATGCAGAACTATTAAAAGGTTGCATTTTGTGCTAAAGACTTAACCATCTGACATGGAAAATGTTGCCAATGCACAGAAGAGTGGTATGAAGCCAAGAATTCTGCAGGTATTGTGTCAAAAAGTGACGTTTTGTGACTCTAGCAATAAAGAACACATTGAGAAGTAATTCTACTGAGAATGGGGGTATTGTAGTGTTTATTTGCCTAAACAGGGAAGAAGAGGTATTTATTTTCTGGGAGAGAGTTTTACATAATTAAAGGCAATCACATTACCTGATCTTAAGTTCCTGTTGTTTTCATGTGAGTTCAGTTCACCTTGTTTACTGAAGGAAGTGAGGACAATAAAGAACTCTTAGAAGCATTTTGACTTTTCTATAAATGCCTTAGTGCTTACCCATACGTTTGTTTAGCTGTCTCTCTAGATGATGTGAGATCAAGTAATCTGAAAATTTCTTGGATAACATGAAGAGTTATGTAATTTTTTGTAATACTTGAGTTTTCTATTTATAAGCTTTTATTTTGCATCTCAGAAACCATATTCTCATTGAAGGTAATAGAGAATTTGTAGTGCAGTGAATAAGTTCTCAAAATGTTTATTTGTGTTTGTTTCAAGTCTTTCCAATACTGAAGGTGAGAACCACCAAGGTCAAGACAGTATATGGAAAATGGGGATGGAAAGTGGATAACCACTTATGATAGAAAATATCATCTAACATACTTATTAAGAAAACAAAACGTATACAAACGTGTGGAGTTAATGGCTGAACTTGAGAGTAAAACAGAAGGACTTGTAGTAAAAATTACAGCTCAAACTAGGTCTAAATTGTCACCTCTTGGATATGCTAAAGCATCATCCCTTGTTACCTGATGTCATTTGGTCTGTCCAAAGCCTCTCTCAGGCACACAAGTGTATTGTACCAAGATTGGACCAAGCTACTCAGATGCTTTTTTCACTTGCATCCTGTGAAGTGTTTCAGAAATGTAAAGTAGTAAACTTGTTGAATATATCAAAATTTTCCCTTTCATGCCTCATTCTTACTGTACACCTTCCTATATAAACATGAAATCTAATTTTTTTTCTGTTGCTTAGAAATGCCACAGCACTGTACTGTAGCCTAAAATTCAGCTCATCTCTTAATTTTTGTTTGATTTACATGAGTGTTACTGAACTGAATTGATTTAATTAGTTTCTTTCAGCTAATGTCAATGGGACATATGATTCACAGACAGCAAAACAGAGCTTCTCTTTGCTTTTTCCATGGCATTTTGTGTAGGGCTCTGTAAGGCTGAATGCCTCAGAGCTATAGCTTTCCCCTACCATCACATCTCTTTTGTCTCCAATATTTGAACTATTTACTTTCAAGCATGTGAAGAGCACAAGGAGGAACTTCAGGTGAGAGAGAATTCAGTGGAAGAATAAAGCACAACAACATATGTATCTTTAAGTAGATATTCATGTGAGAATCAGGTATTCAAGCTGGTAATCTATTCAGATATCTAGCATGTTTCTAAACACTTTCTGGGTTACCAGGGAGTTAATATAGGTCAGAGACCATATCCAGTAGGCAGACTTGATGTGATCATCCTGGTTTGGAGATTAGTACTGACATGGACCATTTCCACATCAGTTTTCTCACAGACAGAGAACAGTACCAGATGTATTTAATCCACTAGTATAATACAGCCTTGATATCTGCTCCAGAGTGAGTTCTCTAATTCCAAAGGGCAGGAGTGACAGGATTTATATTGATGATAATGGGTGCTTAGGCACCAACTGCACACTGTCTACCTCTTTATATACACTCATACACGCAGACATGTACATTTAGTGCATTTAGTATCTTAATCTGGATTGATCCCACCTTAAACAACACATTTTATCTTGAAATAATGTGGAAATCCTTTCCAAATCTAGGCACAGTTCAAGTAGGTGGGCTTCTTCTAGGTGAGTTTGGGTAGCTGAAAACCATGTGGCTGTGAAACCACAGCAGAACTGCTTTTACACTTATGTCAGATTCATCCCACAAGTACTGCTGTATTCTCTTATATAACTTTCCTCATACTACATACTCAAAAAAGATGCATCTTGCATGACATGGCCTTAGATGTATAAGTTTATTTCTCCTTTAAATCCCCCTATCTTGATGTGTTTAATTACCAGCATCAAAGCCCAGAATTTGTCTATATTATTTGTTCCCAAATTTTATTTCATCTTCCTACACCTCTTTTCTGCTGGAAATGTCTATTTTTCTAAATATTTTTACTCTTTATGAAGCTATGGCATCCACATGAAATGTTGCCTCTATGTTCCTCTAGGAGCACACAGGACATCCACTTTCTTCTTCCTTGAAAAGACCAGTGAAACAATGGGACTACTATATACCCTTTCTTCTGAGCATTGCAATTCTCTCTGCTAATTGGTTTTGTTGGGGGGACCATAAGAACTCTGATAAAAGCGTGGGGGCATCCAATGCTTACAATTATTTTTCGGTCCAAAAAATGTTTTCCCTCTTTTGTGAAGACATTTAATGTAGATTTCCTTTCATGAACATAGAACACTGTTTGTGGAATTTATTTTTTACTTTTCTTTAAATGAAAAATGGGTATTTCTTCTCACTGGCCACTTGGTAATACAAGATGCCTTCTTTTTCAAGGCTAAGTCACTGAGTCTTACTGAATGAGAGGAGTAGGATAGAGAGAGCCCTCTGAGTCACAGCACCAAGCTGTGTGTGATCTTTCTTCATGCCAGGAGGTAAATGACCTTCTGAGAATCCCAAGACAAGAAGATGCTCTGATAATGTTTTTTCCCTTACAGCCTTTTTCACTTTTTCCCCAGCTGTCCACTTGACTGACTGTTTTTCCAGAATCTCTTATTATTCTTTTTCCTGATGCTGAATACTGTGCCTTGACATAAGATGAAGTCTCTTCCTTTCTTCAGTTCTCCTTGCTAGGAACTCTTCTATCTCTCAAATAGTGTGTCAGCCTCTGCTGGCTCAGCATCCACCCAGTTAGGTGGCCCAGTAAGGCCATGCTGAACAATCAGAAAATGTATCTTGAAATGTTACAGTCTCTAACTGACAAATATGCATAGAAGTCTGTGAGAAATGTTGATAGCTAAGCATGATCCATTAGACAGAAATTTAGGACTATTTTTAGGAGACCACAGACTAAAAGTATTTTTCTTTGGGACCTAGAGAAGGGAAGAAGATTGGGGATGTTCTTAGAAAAGAAGAGGCACAGTTTCTGAAGCCAGTGATTTGATGCTCATTCACTGTCTGCCTTGCATCACGGGTTGTATGATATGTTATACTACGGTCAGTTTGAAAGTTATTCAAAATGAGAGGGTTTATCATCCCATTACACCCTGTACACTAATGCCCTAATTTTTGCTGGGATAGAGGTAAATGTATGCAATAATAGAAGTGACTGAGGAGTGGCTTTTTGAATACTGTGCCTGACCTTGGGGTCTCAGCCTCAGGTCTGTCAAATTCTGACTCCAATAAACCATTTACCTCCTGGTGTGTGGAGAGATCAAGCACAGTTTGATGCTGTGACTCAGAGGGCTCTTTGTATCCTTCTCCTCCTGCCTGGTAAGAGTACCCTAAGCTCACTCCCTCTATCTGCCTTGTGAAGAGATGGTCAAAATACTTTTGAAAGTGTATTAAGCTAAAACAATGGGTTGAAAATCAGGCAAAAAATATGAGTGTGGAGAGCAAGTAGTCCACAAATGACAGGTCAAATAGTGCTGAGGCAAACAGCCAAGCTAACTATCTATGAAATATAACCAACAGTCAGATGTCATGTTTTGTCACAGAACATCTGTTATTGCTGGTCTAAGAGAGGAATTGGCACTAGCCCAGGCCAAGGAGGCGTAAATGGAATATCATGGCTCTGCAGGGACTTCTCAAAGGAGCTTTCTGAGGAGTAAGATCTTAGAATCTTGTGAGGTGTCAACTGTACCCATTTATGTATCCATTTCCAGGTCATGTATTTCTGCAATGCTTGGAATAGAGAGGACAAGTGCCATGCTGTTAGTGAAATTTTAAGATCTTATTATAATTACAGTGCTGAATTGTTAACAAGCTCTAAATGTTAATCACACATTTCAAGAGTGGGCAGCATCAGTCAATACACTTAGTGTGATGGTTCTAATCACTGTTGTGTCTTTTCACACTTTACATTGTGACCCCAAATATCAGGTCTTCAGAGTATTTGGCTTCTAGACTCAAGTCCACCTTCTAGTAAGAGATTGATGCTCGCCGTTACTCCTTAAGTTATTATACTCGACATAACATATCTGCAGCAAGCCCTGCAAATAGACCTAGTAGCCTGCAGCTCTGTCATTCTGGATTTTGTTTGCACAAAGAAATCTAGAGAGTCTGCATTAGTTGGCCTCATTTGCTTTCTGCTTCCTTCTGTGCACTTCAGCAGGGATAATTGCATACTGAACCATTAGCATGGTATTGTGTTCGCTGTCAGTCTTTGTGGAAAACAGAAATGATTGCATTAGGTTGTAACATGCACTAAAATCTCCTTAGGGCACTTTTTTGTCATCTGATTTGCAAAATATTAAAAGAATGTTAGTGGGATATTCAGCAACCTAGTGCTTTGATTGATTATCTTACTGCTGGCAACCTTGAGGGGTGCCTTTGAACCATTCAGAGGGATGTTGCACAAAAGTTGGTCATATCTTTCACAAATTGCCCATATCCTCTTCAGTCACAGTGTTCCTTTTCCTGCATTTTTAGTGAAGGGAAGATGTTTCTTGAGGTCATTTAATTTTCTTCATAAAGTGCACCGTTTAAATGAAAACAGGATTTCAGGAGCAGGCATGTTACATGTTTTTAAGCTAAAGCCTAAAGTTTCGTTATCAGTTAGCCATGTCCAGTTTATCTCCAAAGGAGATCGTTATTGTGTCAGCTGTTCCATATTTCTTTCACTTTGTATTCATGTTACTGGCCAATCCCAGCTATAAATTAAATACTTGTGTGTAGCAGAACAGAATCTGCTTATGTTCTTCCATTCTTCAAATATGTGAGTTTTGTCCTCTAAGAAAAATCTTTATTAATTTATATTTTTAATATTTTAAAGCATTTTAATGAAATTAAATTCAGATACAGTTGTAGCCAAATGAAGGATCTTCACCATTGCTTAAGCTGTATACCCAAGTGTGGGAAACCTGGCTCAAAGCCTCACTCTAAAGGAGAAAGGGGAGAAAACTGAATTTGAGCTTTTTCTCATTTCACATGATCTAGTTGCTGAGCTAAGCAGTGGAGAGCACCACTTTTCTCATACTTGCAGATGAAATTGTTTGACCCAAATCACATTGTTTCAGCTAACTGAAAATTCAGAGAAGTGTTGTTTCTTGGACTGATCCAGTACAAATGTCTTGTATGTGTTTTGATTTGATCTCCAAAAGAGGGAACCCTCTTGCCCCAAACAAACAACAAAGCCCTCGAGACCTCCCTTCCTCCTTGTTTGTTACATGGCCCCATTTATTCCTCTGATTGAAAAAGGCTTCTATCCTATTTCTCTGCCATGCTCTACTGAATTCCTGAAGAAAAGACAGAGATTTAGACAATAGTGGAAGGTTTTTGGCTTTTTTATAACAGTGTCCAGTCTGCACTTTGAGTGTTTCAGCATTTGGGTTCAGAGGACTCCTCACTGCTTGGAATTGCAGTGACTTCATTATCTAGAACAGTACAGACAGGCTTGTCTTTCAGAAGTTCAGGATGTTGCTCTATCTCTATCAGTGGTCTCTTTTCCTCCTACAAGTGAGTGGAAACATATTACTGCCTCAGTTTGGCTAAGGAAAGTTTCCTGACATGTAAAGTTACTGGTGCCATCGCTGGAATCACACATGCTTTATGTCCAAAATAATAAATAAACTAGATGGCCCTATTGGGATCATGAGACCCACCAGTGGAAAATCAGTGAATGCTTCCCACAATAAATCTATGCATTGTGTTAACAATGTTCAGGAATAAAGAATCCAGAAGCACTTCTTAAAAATTCTTTTAGCACCTTTAGAGAACTATGTTTGTGAATACTCGGGTCCCCTACAGTAATATTTAAAAGTCAGATAAAGAGTGCTCAGATAAAAGACAGTCAGACAGCATGTGTTTCCTTGTCAGTCACTGTTTTGTTGGATCTGGCAGTTCAGCATCTGAAATAATCCTTCTGGTTCTTCACTTCCGACTTGGTTGTTAGGAAAAGTGACAGCTTCCGTGAAGTTCCTTCATAAATAGTTCGTAATGTGTTCCTGTGTGTAACCCCTTAAATATTAAACCTTCTAAAAGCTGCTTTTGAAAAATAGTAAAAAACCCCATTATTTTTCTGTCATCATGACATTAATATCTAATATTTTAAAACACAGTTTTAAAGTTTTGGATATGCCAAACAATATTTGAATCAGCCAAACAATATTTTGGAGCAGAAGATGGTCATCTGAATTTACTTTTTAAAATGCTCCCTAGGTCTAGCATTACTGCTTTTTGGCACCTCTTTTGCAAAGAATAAATATTGGATTCTGAAATTAAATGCACAGGCTCAGATGGTACTGGGGTTTAAATGTGATAGCATAGTTCTCAGGTGAATGATGTTTTTTTCAGTCACCTCAATATCAAACTGGTTCGTGGAAAGGGGAATAGTCCAGGGAAGTAAGCAAAGAGGTACAAATTCTTCTGTCTTTTTTGTTGTTGTTGAAAGCATTTAGGTGATGTTTCACTGTGCTTCCTTTGAAGGTCAGCTGTGACTGACAAATTTAATAGAAATAATTCTTACTTGTCTCTACACCACAGTAAACTGGTGGAAAATACTTTTAGTGGATACAGCACTTTAAATTGAGTATAGGATAAATGCATCATGAAGAGCATCAGGGGTATATATCAAAACTGCTAAAATAATATTGTTTAATAGTGTAAAAAGGTGGTAGACTGCATATGTTACATCACTGTTTATTTAGACATGAATTGTAACAGATTTACATTTCAACCTCTTTTAGCTGTTGGAGAATAATAGTGGAACGTCTGCTTTGTACAAATTTGGCTGAGATCACATGTTGTCCTTGGGAATAGTTATTGTAAATAAACTGTAGCATAGAAGTCCATGAAAATGTAAATGAAATTTTTTACATTTAAAATATGCTAAACTAAATTTATACGATGTCACTGATTGAATTTAATTTTTTTTTCTTTTGCCCATTTTTTTGTTGGTACTTTCAGAATGAGAGATTTTCGTTTTGCTGCTACTGATGATACCAGTAATCTTGTTTTCTTTTTGGAAACACTCTCAGGGAAGAAAGGATCACTTCTTTTATGGTCCTGTGGTGTTCTGGCAACACTTACAGCTTTCTGCTTTGTTTAGCCAAATTGTCACTGATATGCTTCCTTTGTGCAATACATGGTATGTTATCTAATTAAGAACACAGCTCTGGAGGTTACTCTTTAGAATTTTTTATGATATTTCAATCTCATGTAGAAAAGTAATTTCATGTTATAACAGTTTATTTTCAGGTAACACATAGTCTTATAGTGGTGTAGTCTTTTAAGCTGTCAGGTCTTTAAAACATAAATGTATTGGGTGAGTGGAAGAATGACCTTAAATACTGCACTCTTAGAGCCTTTGTACTCTTTAGGCAAAATAAAGCTGAAACAGTGTAGAAATTATATTCCATGTTTTAAGCTGATGATGAAAAATAAGCAGACATTGTCCCCAAAACCTTTATCACAGACTTTCTCTGAAATGGTGCTACAGGATGCCATGGCTCTGCCTAAGTAGCTACAATAAAAGTGTGTACAGGCAATAAAAATTAACTTGAAAATTAAAAATTCTCCCTTTCTTCCCCTCTTTTCTGTTTAAAATATAGCTACATTAGTTAGCTAATGTAGCTACCTCTCCCCTTTTTTACCTCTCCCCTTAGCTACTCTGACATATGCTTAATTTTAAGGATATCTAGGCTGACCCTGGTAGAATCCCTGTTAAAGGAGGGTTGCGGTGGGAGAAGGGAAGGTGGCTAATGGCTGTAGGAACACCCCTCTGGCATGTTGTGTACATTTATGGTTGGGCACAAATGACTGGAGTTGTGCAAAGTGGGAAAGATAAACTGCACGTATAAAAGACCACACAAACAATGAAATAGTAAGAAATCTATAGAATGCTGATCAATGTATAATTAAAAAAACCCAAACCAAAACAACAACTGGCTCCTCTAGAAATAGATAATAGGAGAATAATTGAATAGATAGATATATGATTATAAATCCATAGAAGAAATAAAAAATCTGATTGTAGCTTTAATTTTTAAATATACTTTGTAAGAATCTTCCTAAAAATGGATATAAATGTTAATGAAATAACTGTAATGTGAGGCTTTTGATAATGAATGAATTAGAAAACCATATGGATGCATTAAGTAGAATAATTAATGTACCATACACAAAAGTAGGACATCCATAAATCATTTATGATGTCCTCTTCATCAGTTCTTGGCTCTTTGAGTCTTAATTGAAATCCAGGGTAGCTGGATATTAGAAAAACTAGATTTGCTAGTCAGATAACAGAGAACTTTCATTAAAGCATTAATTAATTTTAGAAGGCCGAGGGCCTGATCCATTAAAAGTACTTGCAGAACAGTGCTACTGTAGTCATATTTGTGTTTTTTTCTAGTTTAATTACTCTCTTCCTCTGGTCAATGAAAGTTGTGTTCTCCTTTAACTTGCTCAGAAAGCATAATGCAATACTACTGTGTTGATAGAATTAACTATTGAATTGCCCAGACAATTCCAAATGCTTCAAGTGGTTGTATGGTACAGCTGTGAAAGTAAGGTGGTCTATTCCTTACAGTAACTGTCAGTGACCCTGTTTCCTCTTTCAAAGGCAGAGATTCTGAGGACCTTCTTTAGGCAGTTCATTCTATGCCCAGCCCTTCCTGTCAGTAGGAACAAGGGAACACTGAAGAAAATACTTTTTTTGTGTTTTTTTCTTGTATTTAAACATAATAATTTAAACTCTCATTTTATAATCTTTAGTAGTGATCTAATTTCACTGCTAAGATGGCCAAAATAAATGTTTTGCATCACTCTTATAAAATGAGAGCATTTTATAAATGCTGAAATTAATGTAAGACTTGAGCTATGAGCTTATTCTGCGAAAGAGGTATGCCTACGGCAAAATGATCAGGGTTGTTTTAATAAAATACTTAGAGAAAAATGTTAACAAAAAACCAGATTTACACTATTGGTTCTAAAAATATACAAGATTCTGTCTGACAATAATATTATTTTGTTTAAATAGTACATCTTTCCTGTGGTGATAAATATGCTATGAAAAAGTGGAGCTAAGCAGATTATTTTCAACTACCATATGTATTTCTATTCAGGTGTTAAGAGTAGGATGGTTTTATATTCAATTTTTCATTATTCAAAGTAAGGGACTAAAGAATGTTGTAGATAATGAAAAAAACTCTTAAAATGTAATGTAAAACTATGATATAACATTTTAAGACGATCACAGAATCATGGAATTAACGAGGTTGGAAAAGACCTCTGAGATCATCAAGTCCAACCTGTGACATAACACCACCTTGTCAACCTGACCATGGCACTGAGTGCCACATCCGTTCTTAAACACCTCTATGGACAGTGACTCCACCACCTCCCTGGACAGCACATTCCAATGCCCAGTCACCCTTTCTGTGAAGAACTTTTTCCTAATGTCCTGCCTAAGCTTGCCCTAGTGCAGTTTAATCCTGTGTCCTCTTGCCCTGTTGCTGGTTGCCTGGGAGGAGAGACTGACCCCAGCCCTGGCTACAGCCTCCCGTGAGGTGGGTGTGGAGAGTGAAGCACATGAAGTAGATGTACTCTGGGCACAGAGTTAGCTCATGACTTTCAGGGCTTGCTGTCTAAGGTGTGGCATAAATACACAATGCTGGCCATCTCTAACAAAATTAAGTCCTTTAGAGTTCCAGTGCTGGGGAATGTATTGCAGAGCTTAAGGAGCATCAATATCAATACTGAGTTATGGTATCCCTCTGACTCTAAGCTACTAATGCTAAGAGCAGCTTTGATGTCTCCATATTCATGTGCCATTAAACTGATGGCCAAGGAGCACAGCCTGAACACTGACTGTATTTACAGGCCAGGGAATATATTTCTAGGCCAGATTTGAACGTTCTCAAATGTCATTGCTATAGTCAAACCCTTTCTCTTGTTCTCATATAATTGACCTTTTTTCTTCTGCAATGCAACCAGTTTATTTGGCTGACCAGCCAAGTTTGTTCAGTGTTTCTCGATGCTTTCTTGAGCTCCACATCAAATTCACTTTTGCTTTCTACCATCTCTCAGTGGGTTGTAAAACAGGCTTAGCATAAAGCTGCAGGATGATCCAGGGCTAGTCAGAATTTCCTTGCATGCCTGTTTGACTCATGGGCTGCTGGTTGTCCAGTCTTCTGTTATGAGAACAGCCCCATAAATTCTTTTCATTAAAGGTAAGGGACTTTAAACAAAAACCCCAATGCTTTTGGCATGCTGCATATTCATATTTTCTGATCAATTACTGAAGAAATTAAATGCTTCAGAAAGACATATCTGATGCTTAAAAGGACTGTTCAATCAATGTGGCCTCATTAATGTCTTGTGCATTGTCAGTCCCAGTGGTCCTAGCCTTTGTCAAGCAAAGTTTGGCAAATGCTGCTAGCTTTTCTTTGTCATAATATTGTTATGACCCTCACCATCCAATGGTCTTCTGCTATTGATCTTTGCTCTTTTGGTCTTGTTGCTACTTCTGTAGTTTCTTCAGTTGTAATAGAAAGGATAATCTTTGGCTCCGATACGTAGCAATTTATTTTCTTGGTTTGTCTACTTTAACATAGACACTACATTTTTGTTTTCCTAAATCTTACTCTGCCTGGGGGCTGACTGACTGCCTCCACCATTGGCTTTATTTTTCTTGCCCTTTTCTTTAATTGTGGAAATGAAATTTCAAAATTATTTTGAGGGTCATGCAATACAAAAATACCTTCACTTTCATATCACATCAGCTGTGAAACAGCTCTCTAACAGCTCATTAGTAATGGAGTGGATCACACATTCCTTGTAGCAATTGAGCTGTATGAGCTGCTGATCAAGAACCACTAAAATGAATGAAGTCTTCTGAGTCAAAAAACTCAAGGCAGAGGCTGAAATTAATTCCCTTTTTAGAGAATGTTGAGGTAAAAAAAAAAATCACTGGGGTAAAATGAAACTATTTAAACCCTTTAACTGGGAGGTAAGGAGGAAATTAAAATCATGTATCACAAAAATCCCAAAGCTCGAGGCTAAAACTGGCACTCAGGTTCCAGCACCTCTTTTGTCACATCCTGGTACGAGCCAAGTGTCACATGGGGAATTGATTAAATCATCCAAGTCAGGTTATTTGGTGTCTTTCATTTACATTTTAGGATAGAGTTGAGGTAGGCTTATGGAGGGGCTATTTTCAGTGCATTTGAGATCGGTCTTGCCTTCAATATATGGGAGTTGCAGGGCCAGGTCTCTTTTAGACACTGAAGTGTTTTGCTCTTCTTTCCAGATTAGATTTTATTTAATTAGTTCAACTGAGTGGAATCTGTAGTGTTGTTGGAAAAAGGTTTGTCTGGAAGTCTATCATTCAATTTATCATATGGCTTATGAGGACAAAGCAATAGCTCTTCATCCTGAAGCATATATAGATCAGGAACCTGAGCTAGTCTCCCACAGGCAATATAAGGCTCTACCACATACTTCTTGTTTATTCTGAAGTAAAACAATCTTATTGAGGTCTTCAGTATGTTGTCCCTTAGTGAGATTATCAGCAATATATTATTTCTCAGCACTATAAAACTAAAAATCTGACAAGAAATTCTGGGGACAGGAACAGAAGAAAGAAGCTATTCTTAGCTGTTCTAACAGGCTGTACAAAATCAGGAGGCAGTGCATCAGCACGAGTCTCAATGCAGATTATCCTTATAAGTTTATACTGAGTTCCTCATGCAAGATATAGATAGTGAGTTTCTGCACCCTTGATTGAGAAAAAAAATAAGAAAACACTAAAGTAAAAATTAAGGCATGTATTTCTTTACAGGGAAGCAAGACCACATGCAGTCCATGTGCTTTCTCTGGTGAAGTGGAAAGGCAGAAGCTGTTTTTCAGACCAATACCAGACAAATTACATAAACAGAAAGGAATGAATAAAGCTTTACTGTTTTGAATTTTGTACACTGTTATTCTGTCTTTTAAAAATTGAGTGTATATTCAGGAGTCATTTAGTTAAAATCATTGTCAACTAGACAATCATTTCAGCCAAACTTGCATTACATTATTTCTTCATTGTTCATTCTTTCCCGAATGATATTTTTTACTGGGACTTACAGCTTAATTCTACTGATGTGAATTGATGTGAAACTTATGAGAATAAGAGTCCTAACTGTTTGAAACTACTTTGTGTTGCCCAGCATAAAACTTGCATTTTTCTCCGGTTAATCTGGCATGTAATATATTCAAAAGCAATGGTTCAGAACATTGCTGCATTTTTCTACAGCCTTTTTTGTTTCATTCTTTTCTATTTTAGACAATCGTTTGATGCTTCCCATGCAGTATTCTCTACCCCTTTTTACCCTTCTCTTTCATTCCTGTAATAAGTTTACTGGAGTTCTTGTCCCCAAACTATCTAGCCTGTAATGCCTACTTAAAACATTTGTCTCACCATCTGTTCAACTAGTCCCCAATGATTCTGTTCCTTCATCTGCTCTTCCTCACTGCTGTGTACAAGTCATAGCCATTTCTCAGCTAACACTTTTATTGTCTTTTTTTTTTTTTTTTTAACATGTGTTTGGGTTTCAGGCTATGATAGGACAAATATCTAATCTTATCCAAAATCTTTCATAATAGATTCAAACTTAGAAAAATGCTTCAAATAGCACATCTTCCTTGGTCATGCCCCCTTATAGCCATTGGAAGTTTAGCTCTTTCCTCCTTGCTCGTCTTCTGCACTCTTCTTCCTGTGAACTCATCCCTTTTTCTCACACATTCTCATTCTTATCATGCTCTACCCTTTTACCTTCCATAAGTGTGGCCCCTTTCCTCAGGCTATTACCAGGGTCTTGGCTTGCCTTTGTTTTTTAATCATCTTCTACTTCTTTTTTTTTTACATTTGTCTTTCAGTCCTTTCTTTAATCTTGTAGTCTCAAACCACTTTACTGTTTTCTTTTTCCTCTCCATTTTTACATATTTTGTATCCTACACTTCTCTCTCTTCTCCCAAAAATACATGTCAAAAAACTATTAAAAAATATTTCAATTAATTCTACTAAAACCTACTCTTCATTAAAAAATACCCTTTCAACATATTTTCTCTCCTAAATTTATCCTAAACCAATAGAGTTCCCTTGATAGTATTCCCCTTTACCATGAATGCTCTGTTTAGCCCTGGGCTGTTCTGGTACCAGATCTCTGACAATGTTGTAAATGTTGAAAATTTTCTTGAACTATAATATCCATTTTCTCACCCTATACTAAGACAATATGACAGGTGTTCTCAATTCTGATTTTAATTTTTTTCTTTGTCTGGTGGTGTCCTGGTTTTCTTGTTGGTTTGTTGTGGTTTTGTAGTTGAGTTCTTTTGGGTTTTTTATTTGTCTTGTTCCTGGCAAATAACTGCTTTTGTTTACCATGAGTCCACTTATTTTCTTATTTGCTTGTGTTAAGCAGGAATAAAACAACTATAGATTATTCCTGCTTTTGGTATAGGATTGCTTTGCTTTTGCAGAATTACATGGACTTCTAGATTCCAATTGCTGTAGGGATTATTGTGAATCACTTACACCCAAGTACTCAGACTTGGAATTAAATTATCGTATAACTGATTTCTGAAAAATCCTATTTAAACTCATGACCAAATATATTTTGAATTCCAAGATTAAATTGTGCTAGTCTATACAAAATGTTACAGAAAAAATATATTTTCACTTCGGTAGGGTAATGTTTGCCACGTGAATTGTGACTAACCAAAGCTAAATTGATGTTTGCTCCAAGACAATAAAAAGTTATCTCAGCTAAACTAAATATTAATTTAGGATTAATTTATTGTAAGGTGTATGTGTCGAAGGCCACTTAGGAACATAAAAGTTTGCAATATTTCTTAGGTATAGGCATTGAATAGGTTGAATTTGTACTCCATAGAGTTTTGGAGGAGAAATGTCTAGTGAAAATACATAAAGTAACAATATTGTCCAGCAGGTGTCCCTGTACTCTTAGGTGGTATTGGTTAATATTCCTTTAACTATCCAATTGCATTTATTAAAGGCAATTCACACATAGTACATGCATTTCCCAAGTCTCTGTTAACCACTGTGTAATAAGGCTGTGAATAACTGGCAATTTTATTAGCAGTACTTGAGAACTGTAGTTGTGAAAATAAATTACAGGAATTCACTGTGAAGTTTCTACTTGCCATCTCAGTTTTCTGTGCTTTTTCTTCTCTTGGAATCCAAAACAGTCTACCTTTATCATGCATGGCATGGTAAAAGTAATAGCTCTTGATCTCTTATATTTTTTATTTATATAAATTTATACATTTAAATACATTGGTCATATAAATATTACCAAGCAGTATGTTTTCATCTATCTATAAAAGACTTAAAATAACTGGAGCTGAAGAACTAGTGAGTTGAAGGATTGTGGCTTTTAGAGATTTCTTTTAGCTTTGGTAGCTATTGGAGCAGACTTTGGTCGTGGCACTTGTATTCAAGCAGTGTGTTTCATTTCTGTCAGCTGCTCCTTTGGCTTGCTGTGCAGCATGTTCCAGCCAAATGCCTGGCTGCCAGCTGTCCATGCATGTTCAGTGGCTGCAGCAGGGCTGTGAGGTATCCCTTCACTAGTGGGGACTTAGGCTGCTGCCCCCAAATTTGTAAATAACCATGTACCTGAGCATACGCCTGGTGGGGCCTGGGCAGGTCTGCCAATGCTTGTGCACTTAAGCATCGTGACCAATTTGGAGACACAAGCTGAATTTTCAGTGATGCCAAAGCACAGAAGGGACACCTTGTCCTCTTCCTCCCTGGCATAACTAAGCTGCCAGAAGGGCATCTGAATCCATGCTGGGAGCAAGGCCTTGGCATGACTGAGAGATCCCACCCCAGGCATTCACTCTGTCAAGTCTACACTGGGAGATATCCTTGGAAAGAGAGGCATCAAACACTGGTGGCTTGTGTCCAAGTCTTCCTTTTGTTTTCTCTGTTTTAGTTAATTTAAATTACAGAGATTAAATTTTACAGAAATATTATTTTATAGTTGTAGTTTTGACCCATCAGATGTTTCTATGTTTGACACCATGTTACTTGATTAGAATGTTTAATTTTAATGATGTCCTATAACCAGTCTTCTGGTTTTCAGTTGTAGTTACAAAGTTTTGCAAGATGCATAGCCTTGAAGATTTCTATTGAATGTGCATAAATGTATTTATGGGTATTTCTGTTGTTATCTTTAAAAAAAAAGCTACGTAAAAATTCCTTATGAAAACCAAATAAATTTTTATTGCCTCTTATTAATGCCTTCTGATAATGATTATAGGGCAAATGATACCGTTTCTTAGGTTTTCAACGTGTTTGTTATTCCTTGATTCCTTCTTTTATTATGTGCGTGTGACTTTCCTGATCAGTGAGTAGTTATGTGATTTGTCATACTAGATACATAGATTGATGTTATGGTCCAGTTCTTAAAATAGTGAGAAATGCTTCTGCCCACATTGAGGTGCAAATGAGACCATGTGACAAATTCAGTAGTAAGGATTTTATTTAACAGTAAATGTGAGAAAGAGCGAGAGAGAGGGAGAGAGAGAGAGAGAGAGAGAGAGAAAGACAAAGAGAAAAGAGGTGGGGGGGAAGAAAGATAGAGACAGATAAATTATCACCACTCTGTGGATCCCACCAGCATGCTGATGATTCTCTCCATGTGGTCTTCTTGGTGATGAGGATCCCCTTGAAAAAAGTAGAATCTGATGTATTATTAATTAATGTATGTTCAGACCTGGTGGGAATGCACAGGTTACCTCCCCCAGTTGGATCTTTGATGGATTCTGACACCCCCTCAGCTGCCTCTCACATGGAAGTCCAGTGGATGTGGCCTTCCCAGGGTTGGGGGTTTCACAGCTGGGTAGGTTTGTTTGTGTAAGGCAGGATGGGTGTTCACTCCTCTGACTGGAGGTTACACCACACACCCAAAACTCTCCTCCTCTCTGCTTTGTTGGGGGCTGGGGGGAAATCTGTGCAAACCTGGCCTCTGTGGGCTATGGCCGCCCCCACCCCAAACCCAGCCAGGGATGATTTCTGCTGGGTTTGGCTTTCTTGTGGATGCATTTTTCTCCCTCAGCCTTGTTTAGTTCTCTCTAGACCTGAGGTGATTGAGTGATAGTGTCTCCTTCATCTTATCTGGGCATCTTCACTCACTGTCCAAAGGCATCTTCAGGGAGGGTGGGCTTTGGTGGTCAGAGCTTCTCTGTACAGTTTTTGCCATAATGGGCAAAACTCCTTCATTTCAATCTTTAAAGCATGAATCATTGCAGTCTCTGACAATTGATTAATCAGTAGGAATTATGTATTAAGAAGAGGTCTGCCATCAGGTGCCTGAGCACTGTAATCTTTACAAGGTAAAGCAAAACCAGTAGGAGCCAAGGAGACAGGAAGAAAATGGGATAGAATAAAATCCTAACAAATTTGGAGGAAACAAGGCACTTCTGAAAGAAGCATGCATCCTTATCTTGGTGGAAGTGCCAAGAGTTTGCCTTTCCTATATTAAGACATCAACTGACACTTTGTATTTATTACATGAAAATTTATCTTATATTTATGTATACTTGTGTGTATGTGTGTCATGATGGTGTATTGCATGAAAATTTAAGTATTTTATTTTGACTTCCTGGTTGCAAAGTTTTCTGTTTCTGTGGGACATTGTTGTCTCTGATGAACTGCTATCAAACAAAGGAACAATAAAACGTTTTTACTGCAATAGCCTGGCAAACAAGGCATGAAAGATTATTTCAAGTCTAAGTATTAGAAAATGGTTCTCTGATTCCCAAATCCATAGACCAATCAAAATGTAATTTTTCTTTAAATCCTTTTTTTCTGTCCTAGATTAATTTATTTTTAATAATGTATTTTCAATTTGTGATATACTATGATATTAATGTAAAGAAGCCTTCAGGAATAAGATTTAGTGAAAGTAAAAGCTTTTACATGCATTTTAGCCCAACAAAGTGAGCTAAATTTACTTCAGTCCACTGGGCTAACTATAACTTAATCTTGTTATTTTTGTTTGCAGTTTTCTGAATTATCTCTAGCTCTTTAATCTCATGAAATATCATACTTACTAAACTACTTGCATGTGTTCACGAAAGCATTGGCTGAAAAAAAAATAGAGATGATTTCTTAAACAACTTTATTAATTTGCATGTAGGAATGTACACCCCCTACTGTAAAGGCAGTTATAAAGTCTGATTATGTAAGTACTTGTAATTGTTAAATAAATTTTGTACTCAAAACTAGAATGAGTGGTGTAAAATAGGCAAAGGTATAATAACAACGTTGTGACTTAACTCCATTTTAGGAATATGTTGTTAATGCTGCAATAGAATGACTCTTGATTGCTCATTACATCTTGTGCTTTTAATTACCTAAATTTCAGTTTACAGACAATCTAGCACTGATTATTTCTACTGTGATAGTCATGAAATACTACAATACTTGTGTCAACTTCTATAAAGTATATTTCATGCAAATATATGGATAATTTTGTTCAAAAATGGCTTTTTAAAATAAAATTTCTTCCTTAAATGTCTTTTTAGAGAAGTTAAAATCCTCTTACTGTTACTTCTATGAATTGTGTTTACTGACAGTAACACCTGTCTATATGTGTGTGTATATCTATATTTGTATGCACATATATGCGTATTTGCTCAACAGTATTTTATATACTATTTTAAAGTGAAAACATGGCTAGAAGAAATGTGAAACTATTCAGCAGCTCTGAAATATTGTCTGCAAGATACTTGTAAAATGGAAAAAAGATCTTAGATAATATTTATACTATTGCTACTTTTTTTTCATGATTAGTGTACCTCTTTGACTGTGTGTTTTTCTATTTCCTTGGTGTGGCTGATGTTATTTTATCTCCTCATGTGAGGTGATGTTTCCTTGGTAAGTGTGTGAAAAATACCTGTGTGTTCCTTGGGCTCGTAGTGTTTCTGTTCTAGGTTGTACCCACATCTGCTCTGTGTCTGTGGGGATCTGTTGAAATGTTTGGGCATCTGTTTGCCTGTCTCACTGAAAGAAGGGAGCCAAAGGTCCCTGTGGACAGAGGAACTTATGGTCACTTGCTCAAACTGAACATGCCTTAGATAAATTGCTTCACAGGACGTGGCACTGTGTTCATTTCTACTTTGATTAGAAAAGAAAAGGGTCAAGTTCAGTGGAAGTTTCTGCCTGGAGAGGACTGAGGTCTCAGGATGTAGGAAAATGACAGCTACCATCCAGCAGTGAGTGCACTTTGGCAGCACAGCAAATGCACGAGGAATGTAGAAGGGATTGAACGGGTCCTGTCTGCTTATGCGTTGTCATCTTGAGTCTTGTTAATATGACCATGAGTGTGTCATCTTGAAGCTTTCAGATTTCAGTGAGCGTGGACAGCTACATTTTTATTTTGAATAGCTGTCAGGTTTACATCTATGGTTCCAGAATACTTTCCTGATAGTTACAGTACTTGCTGTTAGTCAGTGTGACACTGACCTCTGCCTGAGTCCTTCCTGACTGAGATTTGAGACCACTGGAGCTACCCAGAATGCAACTACACTTCGTTTCTCATCTTGTCCTTTCTTTCCTTCCATAAGGGCTTATAGCACTCATGAAATCCTTTTTTTTGAGGGCAAACCTTACTCCTGAGAGATTTTCAGAGAACTAATCTGTTTACATTTGGCTTGGCTCCATCACTGACAAACAATATTAAGTCTATTAAATGGTACTCTGATATTTTAGAGCATTTGTGCATAAGTTCTACAAAGCAGTTCGTGAAGGTTGTTTACACAATGAAAAAGGCAATTCTCCTAACTTAGCGTATTAGTTATTTTTCTAGGCATTTGGATTGCAGTCTAGGATAGATGTAATATATTCATAAAGGCAAAGATCCAGGAAAAAACTTTCCTTTAGCAGAGTAGCATAAATGAACAAAATGTTCCTGATTCTTTAATTGCTTTTCTTTCTATGACTTGCCATATCACATAATAACATTAAATACAACAAAAGTGCATCTGTCTGATCTTGTAACGCTCATTCAAGCTTAACTCCCACATACTTCAATTGTAACCTTTTCCTTTAGATTGTGCTTCTCTCGCTAGAATAGTGGAGGTGGAATGCCTGTGACAGAGATAGTACCAAAGAGGATGGCACATAAGAGAGGAAGAACAGTGTTTTCCCTGGATAAACATGGCCATGTCAAACTGCTTGTTTGATTCAGCTTGGGGAGTAGGCTGGGAGAAGAATGGTCTTTGGAGAGGACCAAAACTCTTCCCTGGAATCTTCTGCCTTTGGAGCAAGGCAGCTTCCCAACACACATTTTTTCCTGACCACAACCAAGGTGCACTCATCTTTTAGGAACTACCACACTCTTAGACATGCACTTCCATATTTTCAGCCTCTATAAAGAGCATTCTCAGGAGCATCTGACTTCTGTCTTGATCACATAGCCCTCTTGGAAACCAGAGAAGCAAATAAGGACATATCTGTGGTACATATCATGAAGAACTAGCTGTAAATGAGCCAGATCACCTGTTGGAAACAGTGTGCCATCATCACATAGTAGCCATAACCATGGACAACTTGTAAGTTTCAGGAAGCTATTTGGGTTTCTCCACACTGTGCCTCAAAATGTTATGACTTAGGAGATGGCATCAGTAGACGTTTGATGAACAAGAAGGGGCCATGTGGCCATAAAACTTTTCTTCTGGTTCCTTTGCCCAAGTGTGAATGGTGCCCACCAAATGTCCTCTGAAATGCAAGATCATAAAATAGTTGACAAAATAAGGCCTCTGTCATAAGCAGTATGTCAAATTATGGGCATTATATTCATGCTAAATAGTATATGTTTAATAATAATCATGAACAAGAGTAAAATTAATTCTTAATTCTCTGAAATTAAAAGATGGAATGAAATTCTCGTTAGGAGCTTCAGCATAAAATGAGAGGAGGTACTCAGAGATTTTTTGCTTGTAAATGGAAATGAGTACTTTTTTAATGTGTTTGGTTTTAATTTTCTAAAAGAATTACTAATTGTTGGTAGCTAAGTGTGATTAAATATTTGCTAGAAAAAAGTCAGGGACTGATTTTCAGGGACAGAAGGACTTGCCTCCTTCTGTGCCTAAAGCAGTCACTAAATTGCAGAGTCATAGTCACTTTTGTTCTTTATCTCTTCCCTCAAAAGTCTGAACTTCTCTACACTGAACTGGCTTCAGTAGGGTAGATGGAGAATGCTGGAAGTCTTAGAATGACCTCAGGCTTGTTAGACAACACTCATTCCTGGGAAATCTGGTTTGAAGTCTCCTTGTAAAATGGAGAATATTTGACCTATAACTTTTTCACTTTTAATTACCTCCCTAATCTCCAAATTACTAGAAGGTGGGAGTAAGGGTATGGTAAGTCTTGTATTGTTGTGGATATGAGAACTGGCTAAGTGTAAGTATAAAAAGAGTTCTACCCTAGAGCTCTGGAATAGGAGTTAAAGCAGTCACTGTCCACAGTGATCTTGGTTTGCTCATCAGCTCCAGCATGGATTTTGTGCATGTCTGTGCCTTGATTGCCCCTTCTTTTAGGTAGTCTATTATTTAATTTTGACACATATGCCAAGACAGCTGCAAATATACATTCGTTATACACAGTTTATCTCCTTATAGCTGTAACACTGAAAACACAAAAAATCAAAATACAGCCTTGTTGATGTTATGTCATAGGTAACACATTCATTAGTTTGGATCTGGCTTTATCTACTAAACATGGATAATTTCTTACTAATCCATCTCTTACAAAATGCCCCGTGGCATTTATATAGTCATAAACAATCTGACACGGTGTTATAGGGGGATATGAATCTACCAGAAGCAAGTCTACATTTACTTCTATGACAATGCAAAGAAGTTGTTTTAGTGAAACTATCAGTAAAACTGTGAATCAGTCTGTAAATACATTGTGGGTTTTTTTAAATGAAAAGCTTAATTTGCAGATGAGGTGCTGCATGCAGATGTGGCAGGTAAGGCAAAAGCAGTGCAAGAAATTACAGGTTTCCATCTAATTTAACAAATTTTTTAGTTCTAATAATCAATACTTAAAAGTTAGGATTAATGTGTGGGGCTCAGTGTGAACTGTTGGATGACAGACTGTTCAGCCCTGAGTTCTACTACAGCAAACAGAGCAGATCATGTAGGTCAAAGTTTATTTTTTGTAGCCCTACACAGCAGGGAAATCCTTCTCCTCATTCTTAGTACCTTGATTTCAGAAAGCTTCTGTCATCTGCAATATATTTTCTTGGAAAAAAGAAGGCTGTGAGAAAGGGATGGTTGGTAAGGCTGTATTTGTGTTATTACATGTCTTTCAGTATTTTGCACAGGTTGGTGGTTAGCACTGCAGGTAATCATCCTAAACTGGAGAAACTCTGTTAGCCACAGTGGTAGTAAATTATAACAATACTCTTGCAAAGAATATTAGTTCTATAGGTGATGAAGCATGCTTTTAAACTCCTATACATCTTTTCATTTTTCTTTTTAATTTTTTTTCCTATTTAAAGGAAAAATTTGGAAATTTCTTCCTTGTATTCTTCTCCCACACTGTGAAAATTCTCCAGAAAATTATATAGATTCATTAGATCAAAATTCATTTTTATTAGTTTTCAACACCCCTTCCAGTTTTACATATCTTCTTATTTTTCCTCTTTTGCTGTTTTGTTATTTGTTGTTAATAAGAGGTTAATTGTACCTGTGCTTTTTGCATGGTTGTTCTTTATTAATCTTTTTTCATTTTTCATTCTGTAATTCTTAAAAACATGATGTGATTTGATAAGATAAATAAGCAGTAACAAAAAAATAGCACTTGCACAAAAAGAAAGTAGGAAAACTGGAAAGGAAATGAAAATAAATAGCAAAGCTGGAAATAATTTCTTCTATTCCAGTAGATGGCAAAAAGCTTGGATGAGGGATGAATACTTAGAGGAGGAAAACTATATATCATACTTTTTGTTTTCCAAAATGGAATCAGTGTAGGAATTCCAACTGCAATAATGTCAATGTTTGCTGATGTGTTTGTTGGGTGGGTGTTACTTATAAATTTCATATTGATAACATTCAAATGTTGCTTTCTTTGATAAAAAAATAATACAGAGTTGTTTTCCAGTTGTTAAACTTTCAGACAGAATATGCCATGCAGTCCTTCTGGGACTGACAGCTCTTTTGCTCCTGTGGATTACAGTCATGACTTGGACAAGTTTAGGAGCTGTTCTCTTTGCAGTGATCTCAGAAGCATCCCCAAACTGCCAAGTATCAAGTTGCAGTTCTGAGCAGTTACAAATGCCAATGCCAACAGTCTGTTGATCATCAGCTGAATCAGCTGGGCAAAAGGCATTTCCAGATTTCATTTACATTTTTGTGCATTGCCCCTTATTGAACATAATAAAGAACATATGATGCATAGTTCAGGACTAAAAATTAAATCTCTGTTAATAAGAAAATATTCTCATCTGTATCAAACTTTGAAATATAGACTTTGTATGCTTTCTTATGTGAAAGAAAGAAGCATGTTACGAGAAAAAAAACTTTAAAGTGTAGCTTATTTTGCAGAGTCTGTTGTGGGGAAGCCAGTGAAGTTCTGAGTCTCCCAGCAGCTCTGGAAGTTTCTGCCTTTCCCAGGAGCTATTAATTGTATCTACCATGTTGTCATCTCTACATCCTTTGCTTTAACAATATGATGGTGAAGAAGAGCAGTGCAAGGGTGAGGTTTTAAGTGAAAGGGCAGCATTGTGAAGTTACAGACTGATATGTGGTCACTAAAGGAATGTGCACTGGTAGAGTGTGTACTTAGGGTATTGCTCTGCAGTTGTCTTCACATGAATGGTGTAGATCAATATCTCTTGAGCAAAAAGTTTGTATTGGAAAGACAGTTTTGATTTTTTAAAAAATGCACATATTTATGGTTTAAATTAGCAGACGATCTCATTAATATTTTTGGTTTTGTTATTGTTAATAACCTTGTGATCCTATTTCTAATTCTCTAATAGAATGGTAAGAAATTAAAAGGGGATTAAATTAAAAGTACTTGTATCTTTCAGAGAACAGAGGAAGTCAGAAACAGAGGAAGACACATTATGTTGTTTAACCCCTGACCTTTGCCTTGGTAATTGGATGAAAGAATTTGCATCAAAGCTAGTCTCCCCACAGTGTATTCTCTGCTTTAGAGTTTCTCTGTCTTATAAATTATACCAAATGTATTTAATACTTTCAAAGTATGGAGTTACTTTCTAGTTTTACCTGTGCATGATGTGTGTATCTGATTTACAGCATAGTCACTTCAAGTTGGAAGAGCATAATTAGAAAAGGTCAGTATGCCAGGCATGCTGGAGTAATAAAAGTACAGTTTCCAGCATTCTAGGGAAAAGAGTTCATCATTCAAAGCAATTCAGACAATATTTAATATGTTCTATCTCTAGTATGCATGCATACATGCACATGGTATCATTCAGTGGTATCACCCATTTTGAAACCATTCTCCAGAGAAGTTTCCCATATATTTGGTTTGACAGCATGTTTTCTTAAAACAGTCCCCATGCAGAAAATAACACTTAATTGTCCTGCTCCATGTAGCTCCCCAAATACACATGAATGTATATATAGCCATGCACATTGTATATATATGTGTAGGTTTTTTGTATGTTTATATTTTTATACAGTCAATAATGTATATATCATAGCTAGGTATGATTTCTATGGTACAAATTTCTAAAATAAATAATAAATGATTAATAAGCTTAATTTTCATAAAACAAGTCTGTCAAATCAGATTTCAGACTGCCTATTTATTTAGGGGTAGAGAATTTTACAGCCTCAATTCTCAGTGGGTAGTGGTTGTTTTGAAAATATATTGCTGTGGATGTACTTCAAATATGCCTGCAGAATTGCACTGAAGTGAAAACTGAGTTATTTCTAGGTTGCTCTTTGTTTATCATATTAAAAACCGTGGTGTATTCTTCCCTGGGTGCACACACATAACTCCCATTACCATTGCAGCAAGTGTCACACAAGCACCAAGGAGATAGAAGAGTTCCCCAAGGCCTTTATGTTATCCTTCATGCAGTAAATCATGTGGAGCAGAACAAAATAATCTGAGAATATGAATGCTT